>JADRCD010235153.1:0-31348 GCA_019843815.1 Montemys delectorum
TCCTATGAGGCACACAAGTCTTGCGTGCTTTGTCACCTTATAGAACCATCCATTCTCTTCTTTTAAATGATATAAATAGTGGTTAGTTTGGTGACAGACTCCTTTATGTTTTATCCCCAGTGAAGATTCTAGAGAAAGTTCATGGTCTGGAGCTCTCCAAGCATTTGAACTTGAAGCTTTCCAGAGATTTTGCTCAGCCTTGTAAATGACAAATATCTGCTTGAGGATGGAGCATAAGAGATCAAGTTCAGAATACAAGAGGAGAGGAGAAGAAAGGAAAAGAGAAGAGAGACATCCAAAAGTTATCCCTAACTTCCTAGTTATATAAGGATTGGATCTCTTGTTTTTATTTTCTTTTCTGCAATTTTGTTTTGTTTTCTTAATTTTAACCCTGACTCCTGATGCTAATAACAACCCAGTATGAACCATTTGTCCTTTCCAACATTCTATGAAGTAGCCATTATTGTGTCCATTTTGCTTATTAGGAAAGAGAAGCCCAGGGAGATGAAGCCATTTGTCCAGGGTCATATCTTCTCATTATCTTCCCAATAGTCTCTATTTTCCATTAGTAGCTATGATTGGTCAGTCAGGGCATCATTTCATTTGGAAAGATTCACTGTTAACTTTAGGCTTAGGTAGACTTTTCTTTTTCTTTCCCATTGTACTTTGTGCTTGTATCTTGAACTAGTCAAGTGAGGTCAGATTATGTGGAAGTAACACACAGTATCATTTCCCCCAATTCAGTGGCTAAATGTAACTGCAGGCATTTCCACCCATACCCCAGGTGTCAAATAATGACTTGAAAACTTATTTTTGTACAATGTTTATGGTCTTAGCTTAGGCTTGCCCTCCAAATAACTTGTAACTCAATTAATCCATATAAACTACTCTATGTCTGCCACATGGCTGGTTACCTATTCTCAGTTTCATATGTCTGATTCCCTCTGAGTCTGGGGTGAATCTTCCTATGCCTGCAATCTCCCAGAGTTCCAGTCTCTGTACCAGAACACTCACCATCTACTTCCTGCCTTTTGCTAATAGATCATCAGCCTTTTATTGACAGGTGATGCTTCTACATGGTACACCAGCAATTCTACCTACAAGTAATGGTCACACAGAATTTTATTTCTAACACATGTTACATATCATGTAAGAGTCCACAAAGTAATCTTTTTTTTTTAATTTCAGTCACTTGAGAAGTGACACAGGGAAATACAATATGAAATTGTACTTCTTTCACCACAGTAGGGAAAAACAACAATGGAAACTGTACAGTTGATCTTAAAGAACTTTGCTTGGATGTGATGCATCAATTCCATTCACATTGTTGTTTTGAGTAGGATGAGTCAAGTTACCCCCTTAGACCTTAGATAGATAAGAGGGTAAGGTATACCATGTGTCTAGGAGAAGGTTCAGGATATTTACTAAGATTTAGTAGGCTCCAAAAAGAAGAATCATTTTAAATTATTTTCCAGAACTCTGGCTCCCAGAACAGGGTCTGCTTTAGATGACTGTATGTTTAGTGAATCACAGACATTATCACAAAATTCAAATAGTTCCTTTCTATCAGCAGCAAACACCTTCATGCATGGATTACTACCGCCTATGCACTCTAGTACATGGCATGCAGCGTGGCATCCTCTAGATACCCACTAAATATTTACCAATGAAATTCATATGGCTTCATAATGATATATGACTTTCTCATGACAGTGCCTATCTTTTCTTTCTACTTGGGAATGTGCTATTTGTTAGGACTAAGACAAGTGTAGCAGATCTAAGAATCAGAAATGCACAGAGATCATATTCTAAAGAAAAGCAAAATGAACAACACATGCCAGCCTGGGGCAAAAGGAAACATTAAAGAACAAAACCCAGCAAGAACCAAACCAAATATCAGGAGCCCTTAAGACTTTTGGAGTATCACTTTACATCAGAGTTTTCATGGTTTTCTACACTGTATGAATCAAGGTCTACCCTGTGTTCTTTATATCATATTCCAGAGTAGCTGGCCTATGAACTTCCAAAAGTGTTCCTGTTTCCAACTTCCATCCCATCTTAAGACCAGATGTGTGCTAGAATTTCCAGGATGCCAGGATTTCCTTGGATTATGGTGATTCAAGCTCAGGGCCTCCTACTGAGCATGAACATTACTCACTGAAGCATCTTCCTAGGCCCCAACATATTCTTTTATTTTGATGATGAAATGCTATGTATTAGCATAGAACAGCATAACCCATGTGTTTTCTTCTCATCTGACTCCAAGACCATACACTTTTAAGGATAATACTTGTTTAGTGATTACTAGTATTGCACCATCATTATCCAGCTCAGGATGTCAGTAAGAATTCAGTGATGTCGTTTAATTTATATTTAATGTGTCAAGTCTGCCACAAACAGGGAAATTAGTTCATGGCAAGGCCAGCAGGCATAGGTAGCAGATAAAATAGTGGCTTCATTGCAATGTTGTTGAGACTGAAAAACTCTTGGTTCTCCATTATGACTGGGGAGTGGATTCTATAGTATAAAGCTTATTTAATGACAAAGATATAACAATTTCTAACAAGTTTTCAAAAGCCCAACATGATAATACCACCAAAAGCCTCTGGATTGGGAATTCAACCGAACAGCATAGACTTCCCTTGGGTCCATGCATAGAATTTACTTGTTAGTTTGACAGGAGTTAGTATCCTACCATGACATATCCATGCTTCATGGAGCACACACGCATACCTCTGATGTCAGGCCTTCACATATTGGTACTGGACATAGGGCCTTAAGTGTTTATGTTGAGAATCTTCTGGGATGTCAGATGTCATATCTTTGTCGTTACTCATGTACTCATATACTCTATGCTTGTGAGTAATCTTCTAAAGCTTTACTAACAAGGCAGATAAGTATCACATTTATGAGATACAGAAGCCCCTTAGTGTGGAGACACTGATAAGCATACTATTTGGAAGGTATCTATCTATCAAGGCCTGTTGGTTATACCTGGTACATGAGGAAAAGTCTTTATTCTATCATTGCTTCAGTGAGTAACCTCAGACAACTTGACATGCCTGTTCAATATACAATTTCAACATCTGTAATTGGGGATACTAGCTATGTCTGTTGAAGAGATCTGTTGTAGGGAATTAATTGAAGAATATGCTTTGATATTGGATACTGTTTAATTTCTATGAAGCTTAGTCTCTTATAAGAGATCAGGCTCATAAAGAAAAGATGTAGGAAGATCCTGTCTTATGGAAGCCAACAAGGAAGAGATGATGAACTTGAGAGTTATAAGACTCAGTGGATGTGGAGGAAGGAAACAAAAGAATATCAAAGGTAAAAAGAATGTACATGCTGGAAATCAAGGATCCGGCACAGGAAAGGACTCATATTTCTTTGATGGAAATCACTGATAGATTCACAGGAGGACACACACACTCAAACACAGACACACACATGCACACACACACACACACACACACACACACACACACACACACACGCAAAACTATAGTCCTAAATGCGCCAGGTTTCAAATTTATCAATTATTTATTTTCATCAACCCTGAATACTTAAAACATTAATTTTCATTGAGAATGGTTAAAAGTAAAAGAATTTTGTGATATAGAAAAATTCTCTAAACTGTAAATTTCAGTGTCCATAAAATTTAGAGGATCAGACACTCCTATGTGGGTCCTTGGATCTCTAAATTAGAAGCATAGTAATCGAGAGACCATTGGCATGTAAAGACGTGAAATATTTACATTGTCTTCTTTTAAAGAATACTTTTATTAATCTCTGGTCTCAACTGTGGAGTGGACTGGATACAAAAAAGGAATCAGATATTAACCTGTGAGGTTAGGGAGACAGAGATCTAGGGGCAATGTAGGGTTAGGAATAAAAATGTCACTCTTACTGATCATCACAGGCTCTCTGTGACCCTGTTCAGCACCACTTCTTTGTCAATATTCTCCTAAATATGTGCTTTTGCCAACATTTCTATCCTTTGGAGAGAAGAACACATTCTTTTTCCTTTTTATGTATTTTTTTTTTTAAACAGGATATTCAAATAAGTTTTCTACCTTACATACTAAGTGCAGAGAGCTCTAGGCCTCACCACGCTAATCAGACTGGGTGCCATTCTGTAAGTCATTTTGTGCAATTTCATGTTCTCTCTTCCTGAAAGGAGGAGAATTACTTTGATAGATTAAAGCCGTTTCCTTATTGGAATGGGCGTTTTGTCTCTTTTCTTTCAGCCCTTGTCCACTGTCTCTTGATGCCTCCAAGGTAGGGAGGCCCTAATTTCCCTGAGTCGCTTTTGGTAAAGTAATTTCTCATTTCTACAAGCCCTCCAGGGTCTCATTTGTAGAATGGTGGGGGCCCTGTCTGGGGCAGGAAATGCAAGAGGCTAGAAGGTGACCCACGCTTTTTCAATTTGTGTCATAAAATATTTTCAAGACAGAGGCAGATGGCCCTAGTTGTTGGGCAAAGGGGTTCTTTTTAACTGTTTTTTTTTTCTTGAAGGCTACAACAGGGCATATGGAGAATAATTGGGCTCCCACAGTGGAATAAACTGGACACTGCACTCAGTGAAATTAAACATAAATAACCACATTTTCACCCTGTATAGCACCTAGTTATCAGATGAGTTAAAGACTGGCTTTAATTACTCTTCTCTTCTTTCTAGGATTTTGATGAGCTTGGTAACATTTACACTTTATTGCATTTAAGAATTATTAGGGAGCTATGTTAGAATGTGGATTCCTAGGCACTGCCTCCAGAGAGTCTTTCTTAGTGGTCTGGTATTAGAAGTACAACTCTGCATCTTTATCAAAATTTTTTTTCTGCAATGGTCATGGAATGTGAAAGGCATGTAGAGGTTACTTTTCCTAAAAGGCTGTTTTGTTTTTGGTTCTGATATAGGCTTTCTCACTTGTTTCCCAGGGCTGCTACATCATAAAATATGTTCTTTCCTTTTTCTCACAATGGTGGATACTACATTATGATGTTTTAGGAGCCCCTCAACACATCTCCAGTTATAATTCTTATAAAGATAAATCTTGGGGAATACCCCCAAATAACTTTATGCCCCCATGGTATTTTTAAAGCTTTTGGGAAGTACCCAAAGAGCTGGACACAGAGGGATGAAATAAACATGATCAATGCAGGTTTTCTCACCACTAATGTTATTCATGTTTCAGCTTTAATCCATGTGTTTTATAATGATTTTTACTGAACGTAGGATTAATTTATTGGAGCTTCTGTTTCCTCTAGGATAGAAAGGAAATGCCAAGAGCAAACTCTAAGCGTGTCTGCTTTCATCGAAAATGTTGGAAATTCTTGGGTAGTCACCAAACTGCTATGGCTTCATTTTAGTCAGTTCATAAATCCACACAGGGAGAGGCAGATTAGATGAGACTCTCTCCTATGCCCTGTGGTCAGAATTTTGGCTCTCATATGCCTCAACCATGTACAACTGTCTACTGATGTAGGGGTTGGTTCCTTTGCAAACTACTCCACACAGAACATATTCAGTTTCATTAGTGACTTTCTGTTGTATGAGTAAGAGCTTGCATATTTCAGTGTCCAGAAACCAGATCTGTCAAGATTTCCTTGCTCTGGTGAAAAGGTTCTCCCCACATGCAGCATACATAATGTATAACTTTAGTTTTCTATTCCTACATTTCCTATTCACACTATTTATTTTTAATATTTATTTTACTATTCATTTTTCTATTTATATTATTTTCTAATTGCAGTATTTGGAGATGCTGAACTATGTTTTAAAATAAGTAGATACTAATTTAATCTGCCTGGACATGTTGTCACCTTCATAGTAACCTACCCTAATTGTTACAGTGACTCTGCCACCTAATTTTGACTCCCACATGGAAAGAAAATCATGTATTCTGGCCCTGAGTTTTTGGTTGAGTTTGGAACTTGTCCAAGATGCATGCAAGGTTATAATAAAGTTAGTTTAAAAGTCCTAAGACTTTGTGACTTTATGTGAAGAATTTGCTGTTTTTGAAGATTGTATTAGTGTGTTTTTCATTGCTATAGTGAAACTCCTGAGGGTGGATAGCTTTATAAAGGAAGATTCTGTAAATTCCTTGCCTTACAAGCATGAGGATGTGAGGGATAATTCCAGAACCTTCATGAAACAAACAATCAAACAAATAAAAAGCAATCAATCAACAAAACCAAGTATGATGGTGTCCTTTTGTATTTCCAGCACTAGAGAATCAAGGACAAATGAATCGTTGGGCCTGGCTGACTATCCAGCCTCATCCACTTTGTGAATTTCAACTTAATGAGAGACTCTGTCTCAAAAGAAGTAGACAATATTTGAGGAATAACACCTATAGTTGACTTCCGACTGCCATATGTACACACACCTTTACACAAATATGTATCTGTACACATGCGTGAGTGTGCACACATGCATGCATGGGGTGTATGCACAGACACACACACACATACACACACACATATACACATGAGAGAGCACACACATGCACAGGTGCATGAAAAGGATGGTATGCTTGTTCATTTAAATTAATTCTAATGTTCAAAGAAATTTTATTTATATGGCATGAGGACCTCATGAGGGTAAAAGATATCACACTTCAAACCAGTAAGGAGAAAAGAGGTCAAGGGACCAAAGTCTCCCTTTTATGATATTCTGTTTTCAGGAAGATTAAGAAATCTCATGACAAATACCTTAATTTTCTTTAATGACAGTACCCCAGTGGCTTGTGAACATCCTTGTATCAAAGATTCTACTATCTACACATTATTGTTGTCACTGAACACAAAACCCCAAATACACGCATCATTAGTGGACAAACCACAGCAAAACAGTAGTAGAGGCCACTTGAAATAGTGTTACTATGCCAACTCTGTGCTAGAGTGTAGAGCTGTAGAAATGAGCAGGGTGATGCCCAGGCAAAATTATAGAATGGTAAGAAATAAAGGCATATATAGTACAACCACAACAACAAAGATTTTATGGGCTAAATTAAAATTTTGTATGAAGACAAGGGTATGGTAATTAGGTATGGTGAGGATCTAGATTGATGAATTAAAGAAAATCACTTGAGGATATAATTTCATAGACAGGGTCTAGGGGAGGAAATGAAGTCTGTACATGGATTCCAGATCTTGAGTTTGCATCCAAGACTGGACACTGGCATGTACCAATAACTAGAAGCAACTCAATTACATATTTATTCGCTTAATCATTCAAAAACAAACAAAGGAGTGCTTGACAGGACCAAGTTAGACATGGTGCTGTGGTTTTGCATGAAGATAAACAACACGTATTAGAAAACAAGATATATCTTTAGTTATATGCTAAAAGTAGATACAGGAATGAGGCGGGAAAATGCTTTAGGGCATACTACACTGAATGTCTCTAAGCCAGTTGAGGATACCTGTGAGTAATGCACAGAGACATAAGGAAGTTCCCTTATATATCTCAATGCCATCCAAGATGTGCAAAAGGGTGCTTATATAGAGAGGATTATAAGTGTTTAAGATATGGATACATAGCATTCTGGAATCCTTACATTCCACTCACTTCCTGCCCTTTGTCAACAAGGCTCACTCTCTAAAGTATACACTTCACCCTGGCTTTGAGTGTATCCGTTGAGCCTGGAGTCTTGTCTATTCTCTTTAGTGTCTTTTCAGTGATTGATAACTCGTAGAAAAATCCATTTTGGGAGGCTATTTTTCTTCTTGACATACATCACAGGATATTTTTGCAGCCTGATGCATCTAACACATCTGTGTAATCACACAGTTTCCAGAAATCCAGATGTTCCCCAGTGTACCTCTGGCTCCCACACTCTTGCAAACATTTGCTGTAAACACTAAAGGCTGTTTGTTGGTTTTAATGTTCTAGTTCATCTCATTACCCAGGGAAGGTGAAAGATTGAAGCAGGATAGTGTTGCCAGTAAATGTTTTTGCCCCTGATGCATCTATTTCTAGTGCCTGATTAGTATGCAGTGAGGATCACAGGCTGACGCTGTACAAATGGCCAATTGTGTTTTGCCTGCTGTGGTACAGAAAGAGAAGTCAGGCTGGTCTTGAAAATTCCCTTCTGTTTTCTGGCCTGAGGTTCACAGTTGAATAGATGTCTCAGCTGAGATATCACACAGATGAGATGACACAGAGAAAAAGACAACAAAAGAGAGGAGACCAATATCAAGTCACATTAGACTACTGGAACCCCACTAAAAGAGTTAATTAGGATTAAATGGTTATCCAAATCTGAAGTATATATAGATATTACCAAAACTGGTAGGTATTTTTACTACTTCTGCAATTACTAATCCGTTTGAACTGAAGATGTCCATTTTTTCTTTAGAAGCATCATAATGGTGGACTATATCCTCAATATTTGGGGAAGATCACTGGGATGGGATTCAGGAGACTGGCCAGAGCCAGTCTTTTTGCCTGTAGAGACTGTATGGATTATGATATCCTCCAGACACTAAGATGTCCACTGGGAATGTTAAGAGGTTGCCCCAGATGATTCCTAGGGTCCTTCCAGCAAGAAGTTATTATGTGATAAAGTGTGAGGAAATATTTCCAACACAGTGGCAATTAATGGGTCTCCTAAAATGAAGTATAGAGGATTTTTATCCTTAGAGTCTTATAATGGAGGACCTTGTTTAAGATGAAGAACATTGCTCCTCTAGGTTCTATAGAGTTCCAGTTCAACCTTTCACATCCATTTAATGAGGGGATTTTATATGGCACACTGCTTTAAACCTTGCTGGTTGATGTAAGTCAATGATAATAGTCAGGCATCTCCTGTGAGTATGTTGCTCAGAATTAGCAATAGGAACTATATTTTCAAAATTATTTTATTAACTTTGATATCTGTTACTACCTGCCATTCCTCAGAAGTGCTAGAACTGTGCTAGTCCTGATCATTATTCTATCACCTCTTCCTGCCTGTGATCAATTCATACTAATTGAATGATTAGATGGATAAATTAATGAATAAAAGTAGTTTTATATGGGGAAAGCAGACGGATCAGATCAATACCTTCTGAGTTAAATGACCTAGAATCATTTAAGAATAAATATAGGAACACAAAATGATAATCAAACGCAAATACTGACAAAAAGAGTCACCTGAACAAAAGGGGCCCATGTAATACAAGAGCCAATATTCAATATTAAGGAAAGAAAGGATAGATGAAAAAGGAGGAGTTGCTTTGGCAAAACAACTAATTGCATGATTGTTGACAGTTGATTGCTGCAAGGGGGAAGGAAGTGCATTCTTTTTCGGAGCATGGATACTGCTAAGTTTTGTATGCTCTAGAGTTCAGCTCCACACCGAGACATATTGGCATCACTAACTGGATTTAGTGAGTAACAAATGAAAGAGGAGGGGAAGGGGAGCGGGAGAAACAGACTATGATATGGTATTGACAAAGCAATATGTAGGGGGGGTTGGGGGAATAGAATGGGGAAATAGTGAATGAGTCTAATCATATTTCATGATATATATTTTCAAAAATATATATTAGAAAGAAGACTGAAAATGTTTTTACATTAAAAAAGCATTTTATGTCCAACTTTCTGAAGAACTGCCAAACTGATTTCAAGAGTGGTTGTACCAGCTTGCAATCCCACCAGCGATGAAGGAGTGTTCCTTTTTCTCTACAACCTTGCCAGCATCTGCTGTCACCTGGGTTTTTGATCCTAGCCATTCTGATGGGTGTAAGGTGGAATCTCAGGGTTGTTTTGATTTGCATTTCCCTGATGACTAAGGATGTTGAACATTTCTTTAGGTGCTTACTTGCCATTTGGTATTCCTCAGTTGAGAATTCTTTGTTTAGCTCTGTATCCCATTTTTAATAGGGTTATTTGGCTCTTTGGAGGGTAACTTCTTGAGTTCTTTGTATATATTAGATATTACTCCTTTATCAGATGTAGGATTGGTAAAGATCTTTTCCCAATCTGTTGGTTGCCATTTTGTCCTATTGACAGTGTCCTTTGACTTACAGAAGTTTTGCAAATTTATGAGGTCCCATTTGTCAATTCTTGATCTTAGAGCATAAGCTATTGGTGTTCTGTTTCAGAAAATTTCCCCTGTGTCCAAGTACTCGAGGCCCTTCCCACTTTCTTTTCTATTAATTTCAATGTATCTGGTTTTATTTGGATGTCCTTGATCCACTTGGACTTGAGGTTTGTACAAGGAGATAAGAATGGATCTATTTGCTTTCTTCTACATGCTAACTGTCAGTTGAGCCAGCACCACTTGTTGAAAATGCTGTCTTTTTTCCAGTGGATGGTTTTAGCTCCTTTGTCAAAGAAAAAAAAGTATTTTAAATTAGAGTGGCATAAGTATGAACAGATGAAGTATTATATTCATTAATTTTGCATCACTGTAAACAGAATGCCTGACATAAAAAGGTAGGAAGAATATATCTTGGCTCAGTGTTTCAGAGGGTTCAGTCCATGGTTTCTTAGCCTTGTGCACTTGGATAGAATGGGACCATGTGCCATTTTGGCAACATTTTCTATGCAAACTGTAACATGGGCATCCTGTTTGAGTGTGGGACTAATACAAAGGGGCTTAGAGTGAGGCTGATGATCAAGTTCAAAATTAGTACATTAAATACTTTATAATTATTATCAACTTATTAAGATAAAATAGACTGTTGTTATGTTCTTGAGATATGATTGTAAAAAGCAATAACCTGCCTTGAGTAAAATAAGTTGGCCTTAATCAAGACAGAGAAAGCTTTGGGGAGTGGGAGAGATACAATGATGAAAGAATGGGTCCCCTGAGTTCACTGTGGAAATAGATATCATAGCAATAGGCATGGGAGCATGGACGGAGGCAGAGCAGGAAACTGGTATTATCACATCCTTGAATCTTCCTGTCTCTCTTTCTACTTCCTATCCACAATGAAGAATCTCCATTGTGATATGATTATATTGTAAATATGCTCTATCCAAGTTAGGAGGAAGAGATTAATTGTGGAAATGTCCTACAGATATGGACTGAAGACTGATGCATTGGATAACAGCTGAGAGACCTTGGACAAATCTTGATCTATCTTTTAGCTCAAGTTTTCTTTCACTGGAACAGGTTAGCAAACCAAGCTCCATGTGTCAGTATTAGCCCACTGCCTTTTTTTGTAGATATAATGTTATTGCAACACACATTGTTAATATTTATCTGGGTGTTACAATGGTAGTGTAAAGTGGTGCACAATATACAATGGGTGACTATGAAAGAGTTCTGCCAAGTCCCAAATTATTCCAAAGTGCCTCTTTACAGGAGCTTAATGGTTCTTCTGGAATAATGAGTGGGATATACTCTTATTAGGATTCTTTCTAATATTTAGTGTTGAGTATAATAAAGACATCAATAAATATTTTTGTTGTTTTATTGGTTTAGTAAATAAATGAAGGAGAAACATTATATACTAACATAGAAAAGGGGGCAGTTCAACTCCTTAAGAGCTATTGTGACAGTTACTTCTCTTCTTCATATAATTATTTTCTTATTATAAATAGATTATAATAAAATTTATGACAAAATCATGGCTGGAAAATTAAATATAGTATGATTACCTTGAAAACATTATAATACCATAGTTTTTCAATTAAAACTGTAGAGAAAATAAAAAAAAAACAATTGACATCTGTAAATCATTTTCAAGCAACAGAGTATATGGGAAGTTTCTAGAGTTCTCAGCTCAAGTTCAGAAACTGCCTTAAATAGAATCAAATGAGACCTTGATTCAAAAGTAGATGTTCTGTGTCTTACAACTATGCCTAGTATACAACAAGAGATCAGAGTTTGTGGATGGATGGATGGATGGATGGATGGATGGATGGATGGATGGATGGATAGATAGATAAATGAATACAAACTTAGGCATCAATTATAACTCCTCAAACAAATCCACATATAGAATCACAAGGGGGCTTTTGACAAAAAGCTGATGCACAGGTTCCACATAATAGCAGAAGATGAATTTCTGGAAGATGAGCAAAGATAAATTTATAGTCCTTTAAAATTCTCTAAGCACTGGACACTCTTGACACAGAGGTTTAGTTTAACTTTGCTAGGGTAAGCTCTATTCTATGGTTTATGGGAAGTTCCTGCACAGGAAGGTCTATAGTAACAGTTCATTTAAAACATATTCTCAACTTTTCATTTGAGCTAGAGGCACCTTTGTAAGGCGAGAGGAATTATCTGATGTTATATTTGGAGGTATTCAGAAAATGCTCTGGTTCATAAGGGTTTGAAACTGGAGCATAGGGAAGTGGTGAAGATCTGCTAAGTTGAAAATATCTATCTTTAGGACCCAATAATCCTGGTGGCAAAAGTACATCCCTTGGTACCTCACAGCATAAAAAGAAAAGTAATGTCTTAGATTCTGCATAGAGTTTGTAAGACATCTTCATGGTTGTCTTGGTCCAGCTCACCTTGGTCCAGCTTAGTACTGTCCGAATTGTAGCAGAACATATGTTCCTGAGTCCATGGGGCTTAAATTGCCTTAGAGTCATGACTTAACACTGCCAGCTTGTGATCATAGTGTCTAGAATGAGTTGAAGTATGAGAAAGGCCCAGGTAAGAAACAGGTTTGCCACCAAAGAACATACATGGGCTGGACCTAAGTCATCCCATAAATATGTAGCTTGGTCTTCAGGTGGGTTCTGAACAACTGGAGCAGGGAGTATCCTAAAAGATGTTGCCTGTATGTGGGATATATTCTTCTAGCTGTGCTGTCATGTCAGGCCTCAGAAGGAAAGGAAGCACCTAGCCTTATTGCAGAGACATGAAATACCAGAGTAAAGAGATACTCAGGAGACTCCCACCCATTCAGAGGAGAAGAGGAGGGGTGATGGAAAAAGTACTGTGGGAGAGGCTGACCAGGAGCGAGGTGGTGCAAAGGGTGTAAAGGGACTATGTAAAACAACAAAACAAAACAAAACAAAACAAAACAACAACAAAAACAGGTTTCCTTCTCAGAAGAGTCCCAAGAGGCGAAAAAAAAAATAATTTATGTTGTTTTAGAGGGAGTTGCTGAGACTCAAGCTCTACCTAGTCCAAATTTCCCAAGATTCATCCTAGCCCAGGATGGCGAATACACTCCATGCTCTGGCTTAAATTTGACCAGTTGGTTGTGGCTGCCTAGAGCACTGTGTTGAGACAGAGTTTGATGTCTTGCATCTGGCTTGCTAGGAGAAAGTATCATGATTCATTAAGTTGGCTATGTATGCCTTATCAAAAAAAAATCTGTAAGGTGGTGTGTGGGAAGATGAGGCCACACAGCATGGTGGCAACTGAAGTTGGAGAGAAGGCTGATCATGCCAGCCTTGAAAGCCATAATGGCTTTCTGATTCCATGAGGGTACTGTACTCTGCTTGTTTCTTGTTAGCAGTCATCTTCCCTCAGTCCCTGGGCACTTGGTTACATAATACCTGAAAATATTAAATTAGTTTTCCTTTACAGGAAATTATGTTCCATTAGGGCCACTGACGTAGCTATTCCGAAACCACTGTGTATTTTTTGGAAATTTCTGACAAATCTGATTGGCTCTAAATCAAGATGCCCTCCAAAGGCTTCATAGCTTATTGAGTAATTAGGTATTAAGTGGCTTTAATACTAGAAATTTGAGGCTCAGACAGGACTGTTCCACCTGTAGTCACCAGAGAGGTACCAGGTCTTGCTTCTGGTAGAGAGAAGGAAGGAGGCAGAGGCCAGCCAAGCCTGATCTGATATCACTTCCCAAAACTCAGTAGGCCACACGTGCCAAGGAGGCACAGCCAAAAACCTCCTTTATTCCTCTATGGGGTGATGTTGCCGTAAAATACTGTCCTCTTTGACTTCTACTGTTTAAATATCTCCTCAAATGCAATGGCCATTTTCAATTAACATTTGACTTCCTCCAAGAGTTCGGTCTTTAAGTCTTACATTTATCTGTCTGTCTGTCTGCCTGTCTGTCTGTCTGTCTGTCTGTCTGTCTGTCTGTCTGTCTGTCTGCCTGCCTGCCTGTCTGTCTGTCTGTCTGTCTGTCTTTGTCTGTCTCTGTCTCTGTCTCTCTATCTCTCTGTCTCTGTCTCTGTCTCTGTCTCTCTCTCTCTCGCTCTCTCTCTCTCTCTGTGTGTGTGTGTGTGTGTGTGTTACAGCAAGTGTGTGAAGGTCAGGTTATGATTTTCAGGAATTGAAGCTCTCCTTTCTGACACAATGGGAAGCACTTTAATCTGCTGAGTCATCTTACCCAGTTTACTTCTGATCCATGTTTCACAATGTTTCCTTACATGGAGTACTTGAGCCTTGGGATTTCCTGTCCTGTTCTGTGTCCCTACTCTGATTTCTTCTGGCATTGCTTAGATGATGCTTCTACCAGGCAGAGGGTAGCACACACTTCCTGCCCCTCCCCCAATGGCACCGAATTTTCACCTCCTTCTTTGAACCCTTAACTTTAGGATAACCTTTTTATGGAAATTTCTCCTCTTTCTGTTTTGTTTGTTGTCTACCTTGCCCTGTCCAAAGCACTTTTTGGCACATAAACCAATCATCTTATTTTCTCTTACCTTACATTAGGATTACTTCATGCAAATCTCATCTTCTTTGGTATGGTAAACTCTGCAAACAAAAGAATTAGATGTAGCCTGCCTTTGCACAATTTCCTTGCCCTGTAATACTGAACTTTGCATATAGTCAGTGTTTAACAAATAGCCATGCATTGTGTAAAGACTTTTAAGGCAATGGAATAGGTAGACTGATAAGCTTGTACAAAAGCTAAAGTGTTGTCAACTAGTGATGCTGTGTTGTTATCAAAGTACAATGCATCACTCAGAAATGTAAAAAACCCAGTGCACTACCAGTCACAAACACAAAGCATATACAATTATGTACCATATATGACACATGACAGCACTGAGATATGTATTTACTATGTTATGCTTTTTAACATTGTCTTTCTGTGTGACACATCTACTTATAAAAGTATACTATAAAACTCTATATTGATATGGCATTAGAAGCCTTGTATAATTCATGTTTACTGCATCTGTGGAGTATAGCCAAAAGGCCACATTTGATTGGTTGACACTATCTGAGAAAGTGGAAGTACTCTACCGTGTTCACATAATGAAAAAGATCCCAAGCATGAATTTCTTAGAATCCCTTCCTTTCATAAAGCAATTCATGACTGTAAGTATGAACTGTAACATTGGAGGAACCATGACTACCTATTCATAATCTAATAATATATATATATATAACACCCTGGTTTCTTTATTCTCTTGTATACTATGTTTAGGATCCATATCATATTCCTGAGGGTGAGGGATATTACAAACCTAGATATATACTTGATTTGGTCACAAGTCTCAATATACAGATGATAGATAGGCAAATTATTTTTTAATTAGATGTTTCCTTTATTTGCAATATCTCCTTTCTCAGGTTCTCCTCCAAAAATAAAATTAAAAAAAAAAAAAAAACTAAAACAAACTCCTGTTCCCTTCCCCCTCCCCCTGCTCACCATCCCACCCCCTCTTGCTTCCTGGTCCTGGCATTCCCCTACACTGGGGCATAGAACCTTCACAGGGCCAAGGGCCTCTCTTTTGATTGATGACCAACTTGGCCATCCTCTGCTATACATATGCTGCTGGAGCCATGAGTCCTACCATGTGAACTCTTTGGTTCGTGTTTTAGTCCCTGGGAGCTCTGAGGGTACTAGTTAGTTCATATTGTTCGTCCTAAGTGCCTGCAAACCCTTCAGCTCCTTGAGTCTTTTCTCTGGCTCCTTCATTGGAGACCCTGAACTCAGTCCAATGGATGGCTGTGAGCCTCTACTTCAGTATTAGTTGGGTACTGTCAGAGCCTCTTAGAAGACAGCTATATTAAGCTCCAGTCATCCAGCACTTGCTAGCATCCACAGTAGTGTCTAGATTTGATGACTGAATATGGGAAGGATTCCCAAGTGGAGTAGTCTCTGAATTGTCCTTCCTTTAGTCTCTGCTCCATAGTTAGTCTCTACAACTCCTTTCATGGATATTTTGTTCCCCCTTTTAAGAAGGAACGAAGTATCCACACTTTGATCTTCCTTCTTGAGTTTCTTATGGTTTGTGGTTTGTACTTTGTGTATTCCAATCTTCTGGGCTAATATCCACTTATCAGAGAATGCATACCATGTGTGTTCTTTTGTGATTGGGTTACCTCACTCAGGATGATATTCTCCAGGTCCATCCATTTCCCCAAGAATTTCATAAATTCCTTGTTTTTAATAGCTGAGTAGTACTCCATTGTGTAGATGTACCACATTTTCTGTATCCGTTCCTCTGTTGAGGGACATCTAGGTTGTTTCCAGTTTCTGGCTATTATAAATAAGGCTGCTATGAACATGGCGGAGCATGTGTCCTTATTACATGTTGGAGCAGAAAGATAGGCAACTTAAGAAAAGATTCTTATTCCTTAAAGGGAGAATACATTTCAGACTTCAGTGGATTTAATATATTGTACAGACAGCAGAACATTTTTTTTTCTAAAGAAATATATTCCTCCTCCTGTCCACACCCTGAGTTCTTAAGGCCTTGCCTACAATGCTTCTTTCACTGGTCAGGGGATGGGAGACCCTTTCTTTCTTTCTTTCTTTCTTTCTTTCTTTCTTTCTTTCTTTCTTCCTTCCTTCCTTCCTTCTTTCTTTCTTTCTTTCTTTCTTTCTTTCTTTCTTTCTTTCTTTCTTTCTTTCTTTCTTTCACTTTTTTGAGACAGGGTTTCTCTATATAGTCCTTGCTGTCCTGGACCTCACTCTGTAGACCAGGCTGGCCTTGAACTCAGAAATCTGCCTGCCTCTGCTTCCCAAGTGCTGAGATTAAAGGCCTGAGCCACCACTGCCCAGCAGGAGACCCTTTCTTTAAGCTCTTGATTTTCATGCCCAAATTTCAGCCCTCAGCATCAAGATAACCTGTACCTAAAAATTCCTTCTAAATTCTTTCTGTGTTCTTGTGTGCCTTTCGAGCTTTATCTTTCAGTCTTTGTATCATATTCTGTGATCTTGATGCCAACTCACATACTAACCTGGCAGCACATAGCAGGAATCCTAGGGATACAAATATCCAATTCTTCTCTAGTTTGGAGTCATTTAAACATACACAGAGAGTATCTCTGTATGCTTGTCTCTCTGACTCTGTCTCTGTCTCTATCTCTGTCTCTCTCTCTCTCTCTCTCTCTCTCTCTCATACATACACACACACACACATGCACACACACACACAAGTTCGTACACGCATATGGGAGACAGAGGTGAAACTATAAAAACAATTTCTTTTAGGTATCATGTTTACTAATGGTAGAGCTGTCTGAAAGAATATGTAAATTTTCCTTCCTTCCTTCCTTCCTTCCTTCCCTCCTTCCGTCCTTCCTTCTCCCCCTCCCTCCCTCCCTCCTTCCCTCCCTCCCTCCCTCCTTCCTTCCCTCCCTCCCTCCATCCTCCCCTCCTTCTCTTCCTTCCTTTTTTCTTCCTTTCTTCCTTCCTTCCAGATTCTCGACTGTGATACTCACCTATCTTGAATCTAATGGAGAAGGTGAAACAGGAGAAACAAAAACAAAAACTAACTGACTAACTAACAAACAAACAAAAACAACAACAACAACAATAACAAACTGATGTAGAGGAAAGTGAGGAACATCTAAGAGTATTCATGTCTAGAACACACCTTTCTTCTCTCCTCCATGCATCTCCCTAAAAGGTCAGAATGAACTATTTTTAAGCCTCACTTGTCAAATTTACTACTCAGGGGAAAGGTGAATATGTAAGTCTAGAGAGGCACTGGATGTACGTCTGTTTCTTTTAGATGGGGCCTGGAAGTCTACATTGGCATCTACAGAACTTCAGGTGTCTCCCTCATAACATGCATTGCTCATTTTACATCATGTTTTTATCCATTAGCTTTTTCCACAACAGTGTCTTTCTCTGACTTCTGCATACAGAATGTTATCCTTTTTTCAGGAGTTTTTCATCCTTGTTTCTAGTCTTTCCAGGTAAGATTCAAATGCACACTTTAGCTAATAGTAATGGTAGTGATGTTTTTTTTGTTAATGCACATGCTGTATGAAGCTTGTGTCTGTAGATATTTGTTTGCTCTTCCCTCTCTCTACCCATTGCCCTTCTTCCTGGACTAGACTATGTACCCCTAGTGCCTATCTTCATTCAAGACAGGGTATTTAGTCATGAATTATGCTGGACGTAATAGGGCAAAATGAGTGCTTTGCCTAACTGTTGCTGATGAAAACAGCATTTGTCCCCGACCTTGTGGTTCTCACAGCCATAGACTATATGATAGTTGAGAAGACATTGACCTATAGGCACATGTGGAGTTCCTATTTCATAGAAATATTTATGGTTGAAGCATCATATGAATGTCTCCCAAACACTGCTTCCTTTTATGAGCAGATGGTATAAAATGGGAGCTCATGTTTTGGATTCAAGAATTAGTTTCTTTTGAAGTACTTAATGTAAATAAGTAGTACACAAGTCTGATTTTTTTCCTGATACAACTTGAAAAGAGGCATAGTTTCACTGACACCTCAGCACAACCTTGTAGAGAATTGTAATTGCTGTCATCTTAAGTATGTTTTGGACTATGGAGTTTAATCTTAAGTAGGATGAACTGTGTTTGCTTTAAAATACACGAAAAATGAGATACATTTATTAATTGTTAAGAACACAAAAATTATATAATACATGAGAAATGGTCAACCCGATAGCTCATAGTAAGTGGAGATGCAATAGGTAGTAGTTATAATTGTAATAAGAAAACAGTCAATCATTGGGGTCATCCAGCTGTTTAGAGATGGAACCCTACATGACATTTGCATCTGGAATTTTATGCTCTGATATCTTCTATTTCTGCTCTGCATACCACCCTACTTCTAGGGATCTGTGGAGTATGTGGATATAACCTTCTAGATACTTTCTATTTATATCTTGGCCAGACTCATTTCCCCAGTGGGGACAAAAAAAGCAAAAATGCAAAGAAAAAAATAACTTCTTCTTCCACAAACACCACAATCTACGATGCAGGGAAAAATTACCCTTAATTACTGGGGCTTTGCTACAATTATAGGATGTGCATTTGAACTCTGAAGGGTCCTCTCCTGAGGATAACCTTTATTTGCCTGATTGCGTCTGTTCAGTTAATTCTGGCTAATTACTATTTTCTTCCTATTAGATTCTAATTATATACAGTATTTTCATTATAAAGCGTAATGTTTCCCAGAGAACCATGTCAATTATACAGGCAATATTACCGGAGGTCTGGTTTACCTCATTAAGCTCAAGCGATGAAGCCATGCATCTGATTAAACCCACAGTCTGCAGGATGGACTTTAACTGTATGTGGGTACTGGTGACTCCCATATAACATTTACTGGGTGTGGGAGGAAACTCTTCATAGGAAGTGGGAACCCATTGTATGTCTTCAATTTTCTGTTGGAACAATGTGTTTAGGATCAGAACAGAAACTTTCTTCCTTTAATTTATTCCTTTATTCACTTTACAGCCTGTTCAAAGCCCCCATCTTTCCTCTCTTCCAAGTCCTACCCTCTCATCCACAATAGAAACTTCTATTTCTGAGTACTTTTGCTCAAGTTGGTAATGAATGCTATAGAGAAACAGCATGTTTCACTCTTGACTAAAATGCTTCTGTTAGACTACCCATTAGATATTGACTTGCAAATCCAATGACTATTAATTATCTCTACTTGTATGGCAACAGACATCTTACACTACTATATCCAAATCAGCAGCTGTGATTGCTACCTTTCCTAAGACTGGAGTTCATCCTACCTTACACTACTCCTATCTTAGCAAATGTCATATACACCAGATGCTCAAGAGATACCGGGCAGGCACATTTAATTTCTGCTTTCCTTTATCTCTTACAATCCGTCCACAGGAGTATCTTATGATTAGTAATACTCATCTTCCTGTTTTACTTAGCTACCCTCAGTCTAGACCAACATCATCCCTATTTAGTAATGCTTGCATAATTGATATTTTATTTTATATTTCTTTTCACATATGTATTCCTCATTCTGAATGACTCAAGGTGATTTAGAAAAACAAAAGCAAAACACAAATAAACATACAAAATAACAGTACCATTAAGATACACCTACCACCACCACCACCTCCACAACACACACACACAGACACACAGACACACACACACACACACCACTACCAACCTCAAAGGACAAAAACAGCTAGATAATGGTGCTTTTTAATTTCAAAATATTACTTATATTATTTTGGAAATCAAACTTCTCACCATGCCAATAAGATACTCCATGATTATTCTCTTGCAAACTTCTTCAACTGATATTCACTGGGGTTGTGCTACATTTCAGAAATTGCTCTAGATCAATTGGTTTCTGTTTAAATGAAGACAAAATTAGCATAGCTGTCATTATTACAAACAGTGCTTTTTCATATTAACTTGATGGCTCTGAACGAAGTTCAGGTTTCTCTTATCCAACTGGGTTGTCTACAAGGTCTGATTCTACATCTTTGTGATTTGTCTCTATATTTTGTAGCTTCTCAAGAAATGTGAAATACTTTGCTATGACTTGACACTTGAACAGAGTTAGAAAACAAAGTTGATTAAAAAAACACACTTTTATTGGATTCTAAGGGAATTAATAAAATCCTCCCTTTGGGGATTAATAAAACTGGATTTTTAATATTAGCTTTATTTTTCTACTTTATAAAAGTATTTTAATCAACATTCTTGGCTCTAAAGGATGAATTTAAGCCATGTTTTCAATGTGCAGAATTTGAGTGAAGGGGGTTCATCAGCTCATTTGTAAAGCACTCAAAAATTTTATATTGCCTTCCCTGTTTGAAAAATGGCAAAATTGTTTCTCTTTTGAAAATCTATAAAAATTATGAAACTCAATCAAATAGAGATGTAGCCTTCCTTGAACATCTCATAATTTAGCAGTTAATGTTCTAAAAAACAGAGACCATGAGAGTTTAGTTTATAAAGAGTCAGTAGATTGCTGGACTAGTTACACTAGCACTGAGTGTGTAGTTTTGGGAGTTTGGGATCCTGAGTTTAGCTGTGTAAGACCTTGAAGATATTTTACTTAACCTTGTACTTCAGCTTTTGTGAAAAGGGATCATTGTGCTTTGTACTTTGTGGGTTGTTTTGAGAACTAAATGAGCAAATCCACTTAGAATACTGCTTTGTGGCTCCAGAAATGTTGGCTGTCATTATCTGTGTCCAAATTCAGACTAATCTCATCTCAGAGTACTATTGTTGCCATTAATAAATACCACTAGCAGCATTGGTAATGCTCATTAAGTGCCCTCTGTAACTCAACCTCTAATCCCATCAAGATGCTTAGACTTCACATAAAATAATTTCATTATACAGAGTAAAACCAGAGATCCCTAAGGAACTGGCTAAAGGCAGACAGTTTTAAACAGTCAATCCGGGAGTCGCCTACAACTTTGTCTATACTCAATGTCCATGTTCTTGAAAGTAGTTAAAATGTTTTGTGAACTTCAAAACTCAATGTACCTTATACCTGAAAGATGTTACAGAATGAGTGTCATCCCTTTCAAGTTCATAGGAAGAAGTCAAAATCCTCCATATGTGCTAGTTTTCTTTTTGTGATCCTGAACAAAAGTACTCTGACCAAAAGCAACTTGAGAGAGAACAGGATTTATTTGGTTTATAATTCCATGGCACGATCCATTATTGCAGGAAGTCAGGACAGGGGCTTAATGCAGAATCTTGATGCAGAAACCATGAAAGGAAGAGTGCTTGAGGGTTCACTCCCTGGGGAGCTCAAGTTTGTACTGTGTTACTTTTTTTTTTTTTTTTTTTTTTTTTATAAAAGCAGAGCTGCCAGCTCAGACAATGGTATCAATCTCAGTGGGCTGCACTGTCCTACAACAATTACCAATCAAGACAATTTCTTAGAGAAACATCCACAGACCAACCTGATAAAGACAATTACTCAATTGAGACTACATTCAGAAGTAATTCTAGAACCACACCTTGGTCTTGGAACGCTAGTCTCTAAACTCTGAGAAAATGGATGTCTGTTGTTTAAGCCGCCCAGTCTCTGGAACTTTGCTATAGTAGCCCTATCCAATTAGTAGGGAAGGGAACAGTGCTAACGGGAAAAAAAACCACAAAAGAGAAGTCAAATAATCAGAATTCTCAGGAAGGGTCTAGTGCTTTTTTTCCATATCAGGCTTATAAAAGGAACTCAGTAAATGGGTAGGTGAGTGTCCAGGGCATGACTTCCTTCATGATGAAGATCCATCCTTCCCGGCTCTCAGGATGTGCCCTTTGCCAATTGAAATCTTGTTTCTGCCCTTGTGCCCTGCATGGCTATGCCTCTTCTCTGTCTGGACTAGATGCTATATGAACACTCAAACCCATGGGTCTTCATGTTCAATACCAAGGACTTCCTGATAATCAGACATGCTGTGCAGGAGTGAGGTCTATGGGGCATTGTTCATGTCTAAAGCCTCTTCTCTTGGCAGCTGCCCTTAGGTGGTCAATATGCTCAGGTATGGGAAGTTGCTTTTCTTTTACAGTTCTGGAGCCCTGCCAAAGAGTCTGGAGCCATGAAGTCTAGGGCATCCTGTTTACATGAGCATCAGGAAATGTTGGTTGATAAACAGATCGACACTTCAATGGGGTGGTCTATCAGTCCTGTTGCTGTCTCTGTTATCTCAGGGGATCTCAGGGGGCTCTTGTCAAGTGGAACTGGAGACATATCTGGCTGGCTCCTTTCCATGGCTCACAAAGAGGGGCTGCTGAGCAGGAGTAGAGTCTCCTTTGGTGAAAGAGCTTAGGCCACACTGATAGATGTAACAAAGCTATTACTAATTTGTGTATAAAAACAAAAGAGAAAAAGTTCAAAAGTCTTTTTCCTACAAAAATGTAGATTAGATTTTGTCCAATCTATTGATTTTCTCTCACTCTTTCTGTAATCAGTTTCTCTCTGGGAAGGGAAATGACTCTGTGAATATTAGCTGTACCTTGAATTGTGAGCTGAATTGACTGCTACAAATAGAGAGGAAGATAAAGAACCGAGAGCCTCAGCCCTCTACCCTAGTACTGAAGGCCTGGAGGATATTTGCAAAGGCACTTCTCCAGACAATGCAGGAAGGCTAATGAAACTGTGGGTGTGCGGAAGATCTTCTCAAGTAAACTTAACAGGCTTGATATTGTCTCAATTCCAGATCTAGTCAGGTTGACAGCTGAGATTATCCATCACAATAGATAAATTTGTCTTGATGAGAAGGGGAAGAATATCTAGAGGAGATAGAACAGCAGTATAGAAAAGTGAAGCAGTGTAGCTTGTGTCTGGAAGTACAGGTGAAGGAAGATGTGCTATGTTGTAGGGTCTTAGGCATTGGTGACAAAAGAAAGATCAATATGCACAATTGTTTTAAACCCATGGACATGATGAGACTTAAAGTACTTAGTGAAAAACAAAAATAAAACAAGACAGTCTTCATTAACATAGACTCCTATCATAAGGATCCCAGGAGACAGATCTTTGCCATGCCTTTTACAAAATATGTGCTATGGAAAAGTACGTGAGAAGTCATTCCAAAGCATATAGCATAAGAAATGGGGCAGAGATTGGGAGCCTTAGAGAAGAAATATCAATTTGACATCAGTAAAGTTTATTTAGTATTTATTTTTGTTTCTCAGAGATGGGCTCTTGTTTTGTAACCTAGACTAGCTTTAAACATACAGTTCTCTGCCTAAGCCTTCTAAATGCTAGAATTGAAGATATGTTTTAATATCAGGACCTATTTTTTACTGGAGTTTGTGAAGGAAGTTAGATGGATGTAGATAAAATAGCCTGAATCTAGATCACTGTGATCTGTGACACCAGGCAGAGATTCTCAGACAAGCTCTGAGTAGCACTTATTCCTTGGAGCTCAAAGAACTGTCGAGAGCCTCAATGTCTTGAGCATTTGCTAGCTATGCTGTCATCCAAAGGGTTTAAGAGGTAGGGGCTGGAAAGGATGCGCTCTGGAAATGTGGTAGTCAAATAGAGATGAAGAGAAACAAAGCCTGGGGACCTTGACCTGGTTTTTCCTCCCTCATAAATCTCCTCTACTGCCCAGCATCATCTCTCTCTCTCCTCCAATTAATCTTCCCTGGACTCCTGCAGGGACTGAAGGCCCTACTGACCTTATTGTCCTCTCCAGCCTGCAAGAGAGAAATGGAGTTCTTGGCCTGGCAAAAGCCTGGGTGTGGGCATTGAGCAGCTAGGCTAAAGGTAGGAGCCCGCTGGGCAAGGAAAACAAGCAAAAGCAAGGCCTTGTTCCTGAAGGCCTCTTGCCAACTTAGTCCCTAGGGACCTTAGCTTATGAAACATTCTTTGTTGTTTGGCATTTACCTTTGACCTAAGATTGACAAATGTTGGAGAAGACTTTGAACTCTTCTCAGGCAACTTTCCAGAAAGTTTACCTGGTTCTTTCTTTCTTGAGATTGGTGGCTTAGATGCGAGGTCATAGGCTTGACAGGAAAAGCCTTCCCAGCAACTCTTGTGCTCTGGTCCCTGTCCTGTGTTGTCTGGGCGCCTGTTTCCTCGACTATAAATAAGAAGAAGAACAGCATACACTTCATATAGACTACTTATGTACAGACAATTTCCACAGGTAATCAGTATTAACTCTAATTAATTTTGCTACCAGAAAATGAGAAAAAAATCTGTTGCATGGAATTTTGAGAAACGAATTCATTCACTTGTCCAGTACTTATAGTCTGAAAACCTACTATGTACAGTTCAGGTACTACAAACAGGGTACTGTATTTAAAATGGTGGCATAGCCCTTCCTCCCAAAAGCTCATATGCTGGATTGAGAGACAGATACGGAATGCATACAAGCATAGGCACACAGGTATAGATGAATAGAATTTTGTGAAGGAAAGTGGCTGACTGTACTGTGTATGGAGAGACTAAATAGATGATCTTCTGTAGGTAGCAAAGTTAGAGAAAACCCTGGGAAGGTACCATGTAAGGTTATGCATGCAGAATGAGTAAGTGTACAGTTTTTGTTTTAGGGAAAGGTAGCAACGAACATGGAGAGCTACAGGGGGGAAAGGTGTATGACATGATTAAAGAGAGGATGTCCTTGAGGTGAGAAGGCTAGCAAGACCACAAGGGCCAGGGACTAGGTGTTATTTTGAGAAGAGAATGCAAAGGTATTGGAGTTGCACGCTTTTGCAAACTGAGAAATCTATGAGCATACAACTTACTATGTTTCCTAGAACAAAATTGGAGGAGTTAGGAGTCCAGAGATGGGTGCCAGCAGAGGCAAAACAGTCACTGCTATTATTTTCAGGGTTACAGTCAGAATAAAATAGTTTCCTATAAACTACAAACGCTATACCACAAAATATGGATCTGTGCCTATATAGTTCCTTTTCTCAAGGTAGTAGTTTGAAGGCAAGAGAGTAGCTTTGAAATCCCACTCTTAAGACATATGTTAGCACTGTGAAGTCCATTTTCCCCTCTGTAATGGAGGAAGCTTCTTGCTTTTGCTCTTTTCCTCATTCTGTGAGAAAAGTTCCAGAAAATACTGTTTCCCTCTGCTCCTCTTGCTGAGGCTTAAAAGTCACTGTCTGGTGGCACATGTGATTGCATTTGAGACAGCATTATACTCCCGGAGCTGGTTTCTCACCAATATGTTCCGACGTGTGTACAATCTTTGAAAACCCAGTGAGGTCTGACCACTCCAGAAATTGACCTTCTCAATAAAGGAAGCTCCTTGAGAGGCCCGGGCCTGGTCCCTACACCAGTGCAATTCACACTCCACTGCTGCAGAAGTAAGTCGTCCTTTTAATTCCAATCATGTGAGCAGAAGAGAAGATAGGGAAGGATCCATCAGGACAGCTCAAGAAGAAATGCGTACGTTCTTTAAAAGGGAGCCAGCATACAAATGGGATGTATATTTTTTTTTCTAAAAGTGTATGTGTGGGGGTGCAGGCTTTTAAACAGAATATTTTAAGCTGGGAGTGAGAGAGGAAAAATATGTCTCCTAAATGCATTCAGCGCCATCGCCACAAGGCTGCAGAGCCGGGATTGTTTATTAGAAGATAAGATAGTGAAAAATGTATTTTGCAGAAAGAAAATAGTAAAGTCAGGTCTCAGGCAGATAAGAAGCCAAATTTCTATTTTATGCTCAATTGAGTGACTCAGTTACATTATCTGGGAAGCAGGGGTGAAATAACACCCTTTGGAAATGAGGCCTAGGCTGCTTCAGGTCTCCTTCCAGCCTCGGCCAAGCTGAACTCAGCACAGCTGGGGCACTGTCTCTTCTGAGCAGTGTGTTTGCAGTCTGTGGATGAAGGGGAAGGGTTCTGATCTCTTCAGCTCTTTTCTTTTCTCCATCTTGTGACATAAGCACTTCAACTTGGCTTTATACATCTTCTTCTGGAGCTGGAGGTGAGAAAATACAAACACCCGTGCATTTAAGATGAAGTTCTATAAAGACTAACAGATGTTAGAGTTGGAAGCATCATTAGAGATCAGCTGGTCTAGGCTATATGGAGGCTGAGTGCTTTATTTAGCAAGCACTGGTATGTCACTCAAACATTTTACATGGTGCACTCAATCAATGTGCTCAAGATTCCAGCAAATGCCCCCTTTGTTTTCAGTGAGTTGTCTGATGTACTTTTATCATATACATTCCAGAATTCTTAATGCAAACATACTGATAGGTCAAGAGGCTCCTTCTTCTGCAGTCTCTCAGCTAGAGATTGCATCGTGATAAATGGATCCTGAGGTACGGGTCCTGAGGTTCTGGTCTTTAATTCTTACTGCTTCTCTTCTTAATAAGACTCCAGTCCTTCCATTTTCATTTGGATGTCAATAGGATTTGGAAAATGAAGGTTAATTTAATCCAACAACTATTTATTGGGCCGGCAACTGAGGCTTTCACTTGTGCTAGGTAGAAGAATCACCATTTAGTGTGTATCCTAACCCTAGAAACCCATCAGTAATTTTTTATACATGATTAAATTATGGACATTATCTGAACAATCTTTGGGTATTCCACTTTATCACACAAGTCTACAAAAATAGAGAAAAATTATAAGGTTTATTTTATTTTTAAGTATGTGTGTGTGTGTGTGTGTGTGTGTGTGTGTGTGTGGTTTTGTGCAGGTGTCTGAAGAGGCCAGCTGGAGTTACTAGCTGTGGTGAGCAGTCCAGCATAGGTTTTGGGGAACAAAATTCAGATGCTCTGCAAGAGCAGTATACAATCTTAAATATGGAGCATCTCTCCAGACCCCAAATGAAGAAATATGGAAGGCCAGAGATTTCAGAAAGGAACAGACAATTTCTGATAGGTTGAGTTTAAACTAGAGAGAACCAAGTTTGATTTATAACCTTGAGAAATAAGGCTATGAGTTTGTGTTGCATTAAGCCTCTTTGTGGTAACTTGTTGCAACTGGAATAGAAAATGGCAACAGTTATCTACATGCTAAGGATACTTCATGTTCCCATTCATTCTCTTGTTCTTTCTTTTCTTCAAACTCTTTTCTATGAAGTCACTTGTAGCTACTTTTCAGACTCTTTGGAATTCTAAATTTGAGCTTAAATCATTTCCAAGCATCAGAGTAATTGCAGGAAAGCTTTGGGATTTGTGAGCCAGTCTATATTGGAGCACAAAAAACCAACAAAGTAATCTTCTAATTATCTATCCTATATGTCTATTTGTCTATTTTTCTATCTATAATCTCTATCTGTTCTATAAATCATATAAAATCTATTCATCTGTTATTATGTATCAGCTACCATCTATGTTTGTATATCTATCATGTATCTATTACCTATTTATAACTATCAACATTTATCTTAAATATTAATATAAAGAACATATTTCATTATTTTTGTATGAAATGAATAATTAATATTAGAATTAATACTATAATTCATGTTTTCTACCTTCATTTTATCAATTTTAAAAAACAGGTCTAAAAGTCTGTACATTCAGGAAGTATTCCTCTCACCCATTTCAACATTTAGTTTAGTAAGATGATATAATTGCCACTCAGGGAAAAGGAAGAAGCACAAAATACTTTGATGCACAAAATAAGCACCGATTAAGAAGATAATTTAATTACAAAATACTTCAAATGCAAATATCACAATGGCCACCCATCTCAACATTGTCAGCCACCAGGTATGTACAGGTAAAACTATAAGTAAATATAAAATCATATCCATCAGAAAGGCTAAAAAATAGGCTGTAGTATGAAGTGTTTTCAAGAAGTGGAGCACCTGGAACCCTCATAGATGATAGGTTACGTTCCCAGCATTGTATCTCTTATGATTTGGTTTATTTTCACAACTAAAGATATATTTGATTCATATTTATGAATAATATCTCCACTTCTGTATTTTCCCTGTGCCAAAAATAAGTGTTTAGGTATTTAAATTATAATCCATACTCTGGTTGAAAAAGTACACCCTAGAATAGTCACTGTAGAGAAGATGGCAATATAGAAGGTCCAAATGTTCTCTTGGTCTTAAAGAACTGATTATAGTGCTAGACTCTAGGTAAGAGCAGAGCCCTCTGTGACAATCATTTTTCCTTCATCTCAGGAAAGAGCACAGCATTGTGGGTTTATGTGAACTTTGGAGCTGTAATAATTCTGGTTAGTATTCCAGTTCTGCCATTTGTTTGCTGTGTAACCTTGAAGCAAAGTGATTCAGCCTCTCAGAGTCTTGGTTTTCTTATTTACAAAATAGAGATGATAATAATTTCTGCCACATAGGACCTTATTGAAGACCAGGCAGATGCTGAGAGCAGAATTTCTAGCTTAGAGTTTGGTAAATGCTATAGAATTAGATTATACTTTTCCTTTTGAAGCTTTATGAAGTTTTTCAAAGAGAACTTTGGATTTTCCATGACCAAAAATAAGTTAACTAACCAACCAACCAACCAAACAACCAACCAACTAACTAACCAACCAAACAACCAAACAAAAACACTAAAAAAAATCTTTTTTGGGGGGAACATTTATGAATTATTTGTATCTTTCTGAAATCCATTTAGTATATATGAGGATCAATAATGTTCTTACCAGTATTTTACAAGAAAGTCTATGCTTTGTGGCCAGTAGATAAGAAATCTTGGACTGATCATAGTATTGATCAATTTTAAAATCTGGTTCTTGCTGCTCTTGAGTCTTATGAGATGAATGTCAAGAAGTAAGGTAATAGAAAGGTGCCTGTACTCCTCGAACACTTTCCTTTATGATGAGAAGGAAAGGATGTCTTGGGAAGAAACAAAGTTCCTTCATGTTGACCATATGTTGGGATTGTTCATGCCTTGTATATTAAAAAAACTAGAAGTAAATATACAAAATTGGTATACATGGTACAGTAATATACAAAAGGAATGGAAAGGGTGTGTGTTGAATGTGTGCGTGTTGTGTGTGTGTATTGTGTATATGTATGCTTGTGTGTGTCTGTGTGTTAGAGGGAGAGAGAGAGAGAGAGAGAGAGAGAGAGAGAGAGAGAGAGAGAGAGAGAGAGAGAGAGAGACAGATGACAGATGGACAGAGATAGAGGCAGAGATAGAGGTGGAGGAACTGCATGCTGGCACTAACTAGCAGAAGAAGTCTGTCAGGTAAAGAGATATAGAATTAAGGATCATACCACGAGTCACACTCAGGTGTCCCTTGCTCTGCCAATTTTCTGGCCTACTATGCCAAGGAACAAAGTAGAGTTTCCTTCAGCCTAATTCATAAGAAAAACTTTACCATCTGGTTGATTATGAGCCAATGACAGGCCTGGACATTGCTTCCTGTTCTCACAAAGTGGTGTTTCAAGGCTAGAAACACCAGCACCCATGGTCATCAAAACTAGATAATGTCTTAGAATCGGAAGAAATTTCAAGGCCTTGGTCATGGGGCATGATGACACAGGTGTCAGGTGGGTTAGATTGCAAGCTGCAGTATTAGATAAGTGGGAGTTTAAGACAAAACACTCAACTAATCTGTAGCCTGAATTTTCTTGTCTGCAAAAGTATAATGATAACTGGAGCCCACACTGTCTGGTGCATAGTAAAAGGTACCACTGTTTTATTGCTCCTTCCCTTTGATGTAAGGAAGGGACCTCATTCTTTTGCATGCCCATTTTCTGCACCTTTGATTGGTACATTTTCTCTACAGCAGTAGAGTGTGTTCCCTGGGTCAACAGCATCTACCTCACCTAGGACAATTTTGTTAACTCAAGTTCTCAATGGCCACCTCCATCTTATTGGATTAGGAAGTACAGAAGCTCTAGAAGGATAATTCCTGAAAGCTATCATTTAGGTTTCCTGTAATATACTGATTTGTTTAGGTTGGAAACGTTTTCTTTTCATTTTATTATAGACTTGGAGACATGGGGATATGTTGTAATCATAATGATCGATTGCAGCTACGAAGAGCCTCAGGAACCAAGTAGGTAGGGCTGGGAAGGTTAAGGACACTGCATTGTGTAGGACTGTTGAATGTAGTGATATACTGTCCGCTCACTCTCTCCTTAGCAAATACCAACAATGCATCATTAGATGGGCGAGACAGTTGTATTTTATAGTAGTTGGAAACATAAATGTCCAGGTATTTGAAAGCTCTGAGTTCCTTGTGTCCCACCCATGACCTGTGTGATATTTATAGCTCCAAAAAAAGAGAATCTCTAACTGGTCCAGAAATGCTTAACCTCAGCTCAGACAGTAGCTATTTTGTTTGATTCTTTATTTTCAGTGACAAATAGGTAACAGGGACTTGAGTTCTCCCAGTCTGTGGAGGCTGCAGTATAAAATGACATTTCTGAGGCTCATTTCTATGAGTACTGAGCTCAATATGAGCAATAGGATATTTTGAGGAGATAAAAATGTCTGATCAGCTAATAACTATATGACGCCAACACCAAAGACAGGTTAGACTGAAAGAGTTGGGGAGAATGGAGGGTGTAATTCACTCTGAGATAGAGACCCGTTAGATCCCTGTCAGTTATACACATGTGCGTACACACACACACACACACACACACACACACACACACACACACACACAGAGTCTTCTGTATCCAGGACTCTCAGATACACAGCTAACCATGCAGACACAGCCTGAAATATACAAACAACAGAGGTATAGAGTACACCCCAAATATTATATTTTAGCCAACAGGATATAGGCTACACAAGTACAATATATAGTTGAGCAGACTATATTCTTCCTAGACACCTCAGAAACACAAACACATGCTCATACACACACACACACACACACACACACACACACACACACACACAC
>JADRCD010235153.1:31448-48952 GCA_019843815.1 Montemys delectorum
TATGTATTCCATGTGCACAAAATAACCACAAATCACAGATATACATACATCATACAGGATATGTATGTATATGTAGATGTAGAGATGTATATATGTAGGTGCATGCTATTGTTTGAATGTAAAGTAGTCTTCACAGGCTCTTGGGCTTGAACCCTCAGTATCCAGCTGGTAGCACTATTTTGGGAGGTCATGGACTAGGCTGTTTTGGACATAGGACTAAGTGGTAGATGTAGGAAATTAGGAATGGGGATTAAAGAATATAGACTATTCCTATTTTTGTTCCTGATTTCTGTTTCTTGGTCCAATTGTTATAAAATAAGGTAGTCTACAAGTTCCTCCTGTCATAGAATAAGTTGTCCAAATATGCTTTCTTTGTCAAGATAGACTAATTTTCCCTGAAATCATGAGTCAACTTAATTCTTTCCTCTTTTAAGCTATCATGTCATAGCACAGAAAATATAAATAATATATGTACACAGATAACTCATGTGCACACTAAAGCAGTTCCACTAAAACACACACTATAGTAGTATAGTTATAATACACACTTCATACATATATACATATCCTTCAGGAGTATACTACCTTAGGAGACAGATGGGAAGCAAGATCCATACAATACATACAAGTATGGTCAGTAAAATGACTTTGCTAACCAGTCATTTGAAAAGGAGCTCTTAACTTGCTCCAACATCAATGATGAATCAACATCATATATGCTTACTACATTGCAAGTGTCAGAATGCAAAGAATGTGCAGAAAAATAATGTGTCATATGACTCCTTTTCACCTTTGTGTGAAAGCAGCCCTTCCTATAGCTTAGGGCACACTTGCTCCTCTGTTCATCTCTGGCTGAAAGGGAAGAAGGAAGGCAACAGAGGCAGGACAGGACCTGTCTAGATGGGACTTGTATCAGTAGCAGCAGATTCAGTTTATGGTCTTGCATATTAGTGTAATCAGGACAGTATCCCAGTTTACTTTTTCCATGAAATGGAGCTTAGTTCTAGGATGTGAACTTTATTAGGATGTTGTGCGGTCTATGTAAATTAGCATTTACCAAGCACTGTGAATGAGATTAGGCTCAAGATTGCTATAATCATAAGCACCTCTGGGCTGAAGCCCATTCCCTTGCTCTTTGTCTATACTATAACTTGAGTTTGTGGTCTTCCTCTTGATAGGCTTTCTCCATACAGCTCTATTTCCATGATCAACTTGACCATCATCCTTCATTGTTGACTATGCCCTGGACAGCTCTCTGTCTAACTCTTCCTGCTCTTGGGGCTTGGGGGAGAATTGGTGCAGAATCAAGGATACAGACTCCTGGAGCAGGTGAGAAATGCTGTAACAAGCTCATCTGAGCACTGCTACAAGCTCCTTTAATACCTTCCCCCAGCACCCCCATTGGTCCCAAGAATGCATCTCTTCTAAGCAGCAGTTCCTGATTGGTTGGCATTATTTGCACTAGCAATCTCTCAGGCGGACCTCAATTCGGTCCTCTTGCAGGAGACACAAGACCTCCAGTGTTTACATGGAAGCAGCTTTGCTGTTCCTGCTCTACTCAATGACTAATTTCTCCTAATAATACAATGTCCTTGCCCCATCTTTACCTCCTCCTCCTCAAGATTTGGTATAAATCCCTCCATTGCTTTCCAAGCTTCTTTTAGATTAAGGGGATGCAATATTACCTGAGGACACATTTCCCCACCTTGTACCAGGCAAATCCACCATGGGAGGTATTTTGAGTGACAAGGCACATGGGGTCCCTTCAGAAATGTGCAAGAATGGTGTTGTTTCCCATGTAGCCCTGCTTCTGAAGACTCTATCTGTCCTGCTTCCTTCTGTGAGCTGCAGTCTCCTTTTTTTCCTTGGGATTTCTCTGAGTTTCCAGCTTCTCTTTCATTTACAGAATCCTCCCACTTACTTTGATATATCATGCTGCATTTTGTCAAAACAAGCCTCCTGTTTAAATTACTGTGCCATCCAAAGATTTAGAAATCTCCATTTCCTGCTTTGGTAACAGTAGCTCTTAGCCAAATATACCTTTGGTGATGAAATCAGTGCTCTCTGTCACCGTGCTAACCCAAGGTTGAGAGAGAACTACAATGTTCGACAGGAATGGATGCCGTATGAGTCATTCCAGACTTTGCGTATGTGTGTATGTCTTCAATTTTTTTTTGTTTGTGTGTGTTTGTGTGTGTATGTGTATGCACAAAATGTCAGTGAAAAATAGCACAATATTGACAAACCCCCAAATGCTCAGCCTTGTGAGTTTAATTTCCCCTCCCTGGAGGAATCACAACCTCAAGAGTGCAAGAATGTGGGATCTCTAGAAAAAAAATAGACTGTCATTACTAACCTAATTTTTTTTTATGCTTTCTATTTTCATAGTCCTGTTCCATATCTATGGCTGGAAGTACGTTCCACCTGGGAAGGTATTCATTCTAGAGATTTGTAGATTTTTTTCCTTGGGATACTTGCTAAACATATAGCTCCCCAACTCATATATTAGTTGTGCTCTCAGAGACTGGTAATGGAGTGGTTTCTTTTCAGAGATATGTGGAAAAGTGACCATAGTCCCTGACTGAATGTTCCTGGAAGTCTCTTGTTTAATGTAGCTTGAGAATCCTTGTATTCTCTGACATGTTCTTCTTATCAACATTTTGTATCATACATGTCTCATCTCTACTAATAATAGCGCCCACTTTTGGACAACTCACTGGGTGCAAGTAAGAAAGGAAGTGTTTATATGCATTTATTTATTTTTTTCTTAATCCATTTATGGCCCCACCATCAGCAGCATATGGAAGAAACCAAAACAACCACTCCTCAGTATGCCTGTCACATGTGTCAGACATGAAGCAAGTCAGCCACCTCTGAAGCCCTGTCTCCTTGGTCCTCATGGCCCTCTTGCCATTCTAAGGTAGCTATATTTTTGAGAGACTAGGTGATTTGACCAAAGGCATGCAGCCTGAGGTGGAAGAGGAAGAATAAAGCAATTGATCAAAGGCAGATGGTGAGAAAATGATACATTTCCCAACTTCTACAGAGAGAACATAACTTCTCCTTGCAAGCCAAAACTACTTACAATTACTTCATGGAACATTCTTGCCCAGAGGCAGCAACTAAACAGAGACAATTTATTACCCTTGCTGGGGATAGTTGAAGCCCTCATCTGTACAGTCAAAGAGGGGAAGAAGAAGTGAGACTATGTTCTTTGCTGATCAGTATTAGAGCTTGGGAAAAAATAACAATAATCCTTCTTAGAGGTGTGGGATTAGAGCTGTCTGTCAGAAATTGGAAATTGTCAGTAGGCACTTTACATGAAAGCCTGTAGACCAACTGGAGTTTGATCCTTAGAACTCAAGTAAAGTTAGAAGGAGAGACCTAGACAAACAAACTTTTCCTCCGACTTCACACATGCTGTAGCAAATACCTTGTAACAATACAATATTGTTATTTTTAATGTTAAAAAGGGTTGAGAATAGCTTTAGAAGTGTGACAGAATTAGAACATTTATTATGCAATGAGGGTGTTTATAGCTATTGAAGCATTTTTATTTTGTGTTTGTATGTGTGCTCCCATTTGGGTACTATATGGGCATCTGTGCCAGGGCACCACATGTCATTTTAAATCATTTAACTCCCCCATTTTGAGGCAGTATGTTTCACTCAGTATGGTGAGACTATTTTGGCTAGACTAGATGGCTAACTAACCCCTGGGATCTATCTGTTTACCCAACAGGGCTGGAAATACATATGTGTGAAGCCATGGCCAGTTTTTCAAATGTGGATTCTGGGGATTCAAACTCATGTCTTTATGTGAGTGTGTGTGTGTGCATAAGTGTTTTATTCATTGAATGACCTTTCAAGCCTAAATTATTTATTAATCAAATAAACCGGTAAACTGATCACACATTGTACCTCAGGGAATAATAGGAACAAGTTAATCATTATTCCCCCTTTAGTTAAAGAAAAGAGAGTGTCCATCTGCAAAATAATTGTATGACTCATAGCACATGAGCTTCCTCTTCTTATATTTCCCATTATCTATACCAGAACCATGACTGATGTTTGAACATCTACTACCACCTAATCCCTCGGGAACCAGCCCTACTTTCCTCACAGGCAGAATTGCTGTAGGATTATTATAGCTTGTAAAGAAATGGAGTCTAAGCTGTCAGGGTACACAGACTGTGGAATTTAGGAGCCTTGTCAATCCTGTATGAGTAAAGGGAATAATTGATCAGTGGCTCCCTTCTCTTTAAAAACACTTCACATCCTGAAAGAGAGTCATCATTTACATATAAACTGGCACTTTGAGTTTTCTGAGTACTTCATGCCCATTATCCTATTGAGCCACCCTGGAGTCTAGTGAGATGGATTATGAGGGAGACTCAGAGACACTTGATACCTTACACAGGAATCCAGGGCTCTGACTTAAAATTCATTGCTCCATTCACCAGTCTAAGTTACTACTCTAATCAAATCACCCTTCAGATTTCTGTTTGCTTGACGGAAAAGCCTCATTTCTCATAGGAATATGTTCTCTTGTTCTCAATCATTCTGATGTGGGGTAAAAAAAAAAAAAGCAACTATATTAAAGAATGATTCTACTAAATTATGGAGCAGAAATACAGCAAGAGATAAAGTGTTTCTGGTTGAGAGTTCCACATTCTTCTAAGTTAGTGCCAAGTTCAGGGAGCTTCTCGTACCATAGTCAAGGAAAAGCAATAGCCTCAAGGAGAGAGTTTCAAGGGGATCAACTTCCTGATTGACTTAATGATTGGATGTCATGTAGAACCACAGAAAGTACCTTACTTTGAAATTCAGCAGATGGTAGACATGTTTGGAACTACTTCTTTCCAGGATTTTCACTGTAACTAGGTCCTAAGAGCCAAGCAGACAGCCTAGTCATTATTTCATCAATGTGGGCTGTACTGGCTGCCAACAGGCATAGCTTGAGATTCAAATCCAAGTCATGTTTCATAGACCAGAGGGCCAAAAAGAGACTCAAGGAAAGACTCAAGGCATCATAAACTCTGAGGTCTGAGAGATACACTGCAGACTTGGGATAATGAAATAATAAGACAATGCATACATCTATCTTGTCTAGAAATGCCAGTTTTGGTTTTGTTCTGTTTGTCTGGTAGATGGCCAGAAAGACCTGGTAGAGCCTGAAGCCATGTGACCTTTCAGGCATGTCCCTCCTCTTTTTTTTTTTATTAGATATTTTCTTTATTTACATTTCAAATGTTGCCCATTTCCTGGCTTCCTCTCCAAAAAAAAAAAAAACCCTATTCACCCTCCCCTCCCAGTACTCACCAACCCACCCTCTCCCACTACCAGGCCCTGGCATCCCACTACACTGGGGCATAGAGTCTTCACAGGACTAAGCACCTCTCCTTCCATTGATGACCGACTAGGCCATCCTCTGCTACATATGCACCTGGAGCCATGAGTCCCATCATGTGTACTCTTTGGTTGGTGGTTTAGTCCCTGGGATCTGTGGGGGGTACTGGTTATTTCATATTGTTGTTCCTCCTTTGGGACTGCAAACTCCTTCAGCTCCTTGGGTCCTTTCTGGAGCTCTTTCTTTGGGGACCCTGTGCTCAGTCTGATGGATGGCTGTGAGCATCCACTTCTGTATTTGTTAGGCACTGGCAGAGGCTCTCAGGAGACAGCTATATCAGGCTCCTGTCATCAAGCACTTGCTGGCATCCACAATAGTCTGGGTTTGGTGATTGTATGTGGGATGGATCCCCAGGTGCAGCAGTCTCTGGATTGTCCTTCCTTCAGTCTCAACTCCATAGTTTGTCTCTACAACTCCTTCCATGGATATTTTCCCCCTTCTAAGAAGGATCAAAGTATCCAAACTTTGGTCTTCTTTCTTCTTGAGTTTCACGTGGTTTGTGGATTGTATCTTGGGTATTTCAAGCTTCTGGGCTAATATCCACTTATCAGTGAGTGCATGCCATGTGTGTTCTTTTGTGATTGGGTTACCTCACTCAGGATAATATTCTCCAGATCCATCCATTTCCCCAAGAATTTCATAAATTCATTGTTTCTAATAGCTGAGTAGTACTCCATTGTGAAAATGTACCACATTTTCTGTATCCATTCCTCTGTTTAAGGAGACTGGGTTCTTTCCAGCTTCTGGCTATTATAAATAAGGCTGCTATGATCGTAGTGGAGAATATATCCTTATTACATGTTGGAACATCTTCTGAGTATATGCCCAGGAGTGGTATAGCTGGGTCCTCAGGTAATACTATGTCCAATTTTCTTAGGAACCACCAAACTGATTTCCAGAGTGGTTGTACCAGCTTGCAATTCCACCACCAATGCAGGAGTGTTTTCCTGTCTCTACAGCCTAGCCAGTATCTGCTGTCACCTGAGTTTTTTTATCTTAGCCATTCAAATTGGTGTGGGGTGGAATCTGAGGGATATTTTGATTTGCATTTCCTTGATGACTAAGGATGTTGAACATTTCTTTAGGTGTTTCTCAGCCATTCAGTATTTCTCAGTTGAGAATTCTTTCTTTACCTCTGTACCCCATTTTTAATAGGGTTATTTGCTTCTCTGGAGTCTAACTTCTTGAGTTCTTTGTATATATTTGATATTAGCCCTCTATTGGATGTAGGATTGGTAAAGATATTTTCCCAATATGTTGGTTGCCTTTTTGTCTTATTAACAGTGTCATTTGCCTTACAGAAGCTTTGCAATTTTATGAAGTCCCATTTGTCGATTCTTGGTTTTAATGTACAAGCCATTAATGTTCTATTTAGGAATTTTTCAACTGTGCCTATATGTTTGAGATTCTTCCCTACTTTCTACAATATTAGTTTCAGTGTATCTGGTTTTCTATAGAGGTCCTTGATTCACTTGGACTTGAGCTTTGTGCAAGGAGATAAGAATGTGTCTATTAGCATTCTTCTATATGCTCACTGTCAGTTGAGCCAGCACCATTTGTTGAAAATGCTGTCTTTTTTCCACTGGATGGTTTTAGCTCCTTTGTCAAAGATTAAGTGACCATAGGTGTGTGGGTTCATTTCTGGATCTTCAATTCTATTCCATTAATCTACCTGAATGCCACTGTACCAATACCATTCAGTTTTTATCACAATTGCTCTGTAGTACAGTTTGAGGGCAGGGATGGAAATTTCACCTGAAGTTATTTTACTGTATGAGGGAAATGTATTCATTCTGACCTCTCTGGGGATTTGAAAAGTCCCCCCCCAAAGGCTATTTTTTTTTTATTAGATGTTTTCTTTATTTACAATATCTCCTTTCCCAGGTTCCCCTCCAAAATAAAATAAAATAAAATAAAATAACAAAACAAAAACTAAAACAAACCCCTGTTCCTTCCCCCGCTTCCCGCTCATCACCCCATCCTCTCCTGCTTACTGGACCTGGTGTTCCCCTACACTGGGACCAATGGCTCCAGCAGCATATGTATAGCAGTGGATGGCCATGTTGGTCATCAATGGGAAGAAAGGCCCTTGGCCCTGTGAAGGTTCTATCCCCCAGTGTAGGAAAGCTATTCTTTATTCTGGAATTTTACAATAACTTTGGTCAGAAGCAAAAATGGTCTGAGCACCAATGCTGCTGAAGGTACATTGAAGGAATCTTAGATGCTGGTTAGGAGTTCAGAATAGGGTAATAGGATTTTCCAGGTTAAGTCTCGGTTCTGCCACTTATTAGATATGCTAGCTTGAATGTGTTATGTCATCAAACTCAACCTTGTCTCCTCTTTGTTCTTTGTAATGTAGAGTGTCTTGAGAGAATTGACTCTGGGTGAAGAGTACGATCTCACTTTAGGAGTTAAACATTTTGCAAGGTCTGTATTCTTTCACTGTTGCAACCATCCAGTAAAATATCTTTCCCATTTGAGAGTTAAGGAAACTGAGATTTAGAGTTACTCAATCTCTTGCTCAAAGATGCAAAGTAAGAAATCAGAGAAGGCGGGGTTTAAATTCAGGCTGTTTCTCTGGAACAGTTGTCTGAGTAGTAGTTAGAAAGGATGGCTCTTAAACCTGTCACTAGAACTGCACACCTTATATGCATTGACCTAATTGACCAATGTCCTTCTTGGTTTATGATAAGTGATCAGTGCATAGGAAGTCTTTCTATCTTTCCTTATGTTTTCAGCGATAAAGGAAATACTGATACTTAGAATGTGTTTAGTACTCCAAATTGTATAGAAAGTAGTAAGACATGGGATCAAAATCTAGGTCCTAACTCCACATAGGACGATATTGTTTGGTCAAGATGACATTAAGTTAGCTTTCTAGAGGTGGGTGGCTAAGAGGCTTGTGTGTGGCATGATCTCTTTTCGCAACCTTCATTGTATTACCAGCTTCCCACCCACACTGGCCACTTCCCTCATGGCCTTTTCCTTACTTTTGCCATAGACAATTTCTAGGCAGGTCATTTTTTTCTTCACCATCCTCCTCTTTCTACATTCTACAGTAATATTCCTACATTAGTTAATTTATTGAATTTTTGTCATCTCTTAAAACATTTGCTGGCATCTGTTTCTGGTCTCCTGCCCCAGGCAGAATGTAGTTCACTCCCATCTTTCAATATCCCAGCAAGGCAAGAGTGGCTATTTTCCTCATCTGTGTCCATCTAGGAGTACATGGTGAATATCTTCAAGGTAGGAAATTACACAATTTACACCTTTGTGTTCAATGCTCTTCACTGCATCCTTCACAGTTAAATATAAATTTAGTTTGTATTTGTAAGAGTCTACCTCTCGACTGCTGGGTAGGAGATAGAAACATCTTTGCTAAGGAAAACCAGATACGTCATCTTCCATTCACTAAATTATCAATGCCAATACTCAAAACATGTTCAATGACTGTTTTCTATTTTCCTGGTATTGTTTAATACCTTAAAGATACAGTGGTGATAAATAGTCCCTTAAGGTCCCAAGTGTCACTGAATATCCATTGAGAGAAAATTGACAAAGTTGAACATGTTAGCCAAACCAGCTCTGCCAAGAATAATGTCTTCATATGACACCTATGTATTTAAATCACAGTCCTGTTGGAGGTGACTGAATAGCTATAGGGTTGGCTCTTCACCGTCTTTACATATGCATCTCTGGTCAGCTGGTGGTTGACGGATATAGGAAGCTATCATGGCTGTCCAGCACTTTGAAGAATATTAGCTGAAGAGTAATGGAAAATATGTTTAAGCCTGGCACCCTTATGTTTTTCAAGTGGTCAAAACCCAGTGTCAGAACCGGAAGGTAGAACATGCTCAAATCTGCTTGTACAATGTTTGTTATTGTTTTATCATCCAAAAAAAGGTTACGTGGCTATTCTATCATACTTTTCTGTTGCTACGATAAACATAGAGGGTACTCATTGACTCATTTGCATCCTGGGTCATGATCTTTCTTATTTATCCTAGACTAACTGACCCACAGTGGGTAGGACCCTTCTACATCAATCATCCACATAGTATCTCATAGACATGGCCCCATGCCAATCAGATCTGGGAAAGTTTCGAGTTTAAATTTCCTCTTCTAAGCTGTTATTAGGTTAAAACAGGTCAACCACAAAATTGCACCAAATCTGTGGCCCAAATTCTAGTGTCAGTATGGCTGAGAATGAAATATGCATAGGGATATAGTCTAAATCAATGAGAATTTGTACCTGTTTTTACAGCTCAACTGAAGACAATATTAGGCTTTTTGGTAGAGCCAGCCATATCTCCCCACTGTCATCACTGTCTTTCTTAAAACCTACAACTTCTTGTATACATATTCTTACATGCATGGCAAAAATAGCTTTCGTAAACTGAAATATTCCCTTGTATGTGGTCTTCATGCTCAAACTCAGTGGTTCACTCCTATTCTAAGGATAAAGAAAAACAAGCTCATCATGTGTACAAAATTGTATGAGCTCTCCACCTACATGTGCATCCTTCCTCCCTCGTAGCCCACCTTCCCCTTGTTTCTTGGGATCCAGGAACACCGGCATCCTTCTAACTCTTTAAATATTGGCACTACCCCTGGTGCCAGAGACTTCTTTCTAGACTGCCCTTCATTTTCTTTTATCTAACAGATGCTGTTGATCATCATTTAACCTCTGAACGAATGCCACCTCCTTAGTGACTCTCTTCTGAGGCTCACTCAGTCAAGTTCTCATTACATGTATTCATATACCCTTACCCTTTCCCTGTGAAACAGGTGCACAGATTATAATTATGAATGTGGGTGGTGACTTGGACTGATATATTTTCTTCACTACAATCCTCTGGGGAAAGGGTGTCTATTTTGCTTGGGAAGCCACCCAAGAAGCTTAGCACAGCTCTTGGCACACAGTAGGTGTGCATTCAATCACATTTTAGTGAGGAATGATAAGGTACCTAACACAAAGCTGCTCTCACCCCCTTCTATCCTCTTGCCTGTGCTTGCGTGGAATCTGTCTGCAAGAAAGCTGAGAATTTGTTCTGAATTTTAAACAACATTTGATTCAAAATGGGGAGATTTAGCAGACAAAGCTCTTCTTTCTATTTTTTTAAAACTGAGGCTGAGATTCTGTTCACCCTCTGGGGACACTTCTACCCCCTCCCCTTCTCCACAAAATGGGCGCTGTGAACTGCTCTCCGAAATCTTGTGAAAAGGGCAGGGTATTGGAATTTGAGACAAAGGGAAGAAAAATGAGCTGGCTTGAAAAGTCGGCCAGCATCATAATGAGCAAGATTATTCGGGGAAATGCAGGAGTCTGCTGTAAAGGCCCGTGTAAGAAGCATTTAAACCAGCCCAGGGCCAGACACACAACCCACTCACCCACACAGACATAGCCGCCACATGGCCATTTTCTCTCAGTAGCTCAGTTCAGGCTGAGAAGTCAGTCTTGAGAGGACTAGGGAAGCTCATCTGATGGGAAAAGAGGCAAGAAAGCCAAGCCTTTCTGAGGCTCCCGGGACTCACCTTGTGTTATCAAATTCAAGATGTAGGTCTGGAGGTGCCCAAACAACGACAGTCCCTGGGGATGCAGAAGTAGTGTGACATGGTTTATGGTTTGAAGGTGAGATATCTCCCAGAATCCCACGTGTCTGAACATTTGTTTCCCAGCTGGTGTCACTGTTTTGGGAGTCTGTGAAACCTTTGAGGCAAAGGGTGGAGGAAGCAGACATAGGACTATAGGGAAGGATCTTGATGGCTGTATCTGGAAGCTTCCTGTCAACATGAAGTAAGCAGCTGCCACTCATTCTCTTTGCTATGGAATGACTGTCTCTCCAAGTATTTCCCCACCATGATGGAGACAGATACGTCCTTCCTTAGGATGCTTCTGGCCATAGTGATGATATAGTGATGATATGGATGTAGCGATGATATGGAGCTGGCATCCCCTAGAATCAGCCTGGGAATATGCACTTGGTACAGCCCTGCTGCTTCTATGCTGTGAGCTTTCCTGCATGCCATTCTCTTTGTTTTAGTTTCAAACTCATTAACAATATTCATCATTTTTATCCCACATAAGTAACTGTATACCATACACATGTGCTTTGAATAGGCTTCATCCTGATCCCTCTTTTATGCACTGGGCAATATTTCACTCATAATCACCAAATGAAGCCCAGAGAGGTTGTTTAAGGTTTCATAGTTGGAATTTTGTATTTCAAACACTGGGGTGCTCACAGATCACGAGGAGGTTTTGCATCCTCTTGTAAACCCAGCTTCCCCCATTGTTCACTCTCTCATTCAAATTCAAGCAGGACAGTAGGGTCATTTGAACACATGCCTGCATTATTTTTATGGCCTGCAAATCACACTATCTGATTAGCACAACAGCGACTATCAGTTCTGTCTCTGTTTTCTAGATAAGAAGGCAGAGACTCAGATAACAGACTTCTGCAAGGAATTCTAAATGAGCCAGGAATCAGACATGTGCCTGCCTCACCCAAGGCTTTCATTCTTTGGTTCATGTCCTATACTCTGGAAGGAAGGGGTTGACTTTGCACTCAAAAGTCATCTGAGAGGGACCAGTTCCATACGTGCAAGGCCCAGTGGAGTTATGAGTCTAAACACAGTAAGGTTCTTTTAATCTCCTTGGTGGTCTTCCTATAGCAAAGTAATTGAGGTATTTACTTGGGACTTAAAATCTAACGGAAACCAACACAACTTAGTACATCAATAGTATTTATTTCAATTGTTTTTAAAGGTATAAATGAAAGGAACAATGCCCATGTTTCAGACAGTGTTTGTATTCCTGCACAAAACATCAAGGCCAAGAAGCAAGTTGGAGAGGAAAGGGTTTATTCTGCTTACACTTCCACATTGCTGTTTATCACCAAAGGAAGTCAGGATAGGAACTCACACAGGGCAGGAACTGGGAGTCAAGAACTGATGATACAGAGGCTGTGGAGGGATGCTGCTTACCAGCTTGCTTCCCCTGGCTTGCTCAGCTTGCTTTCTTATAGAACCCAGGACTACCAGCCCAGGAATGGCACCACCCACAATGGGCTCTTCCACCTTGATCATTGAGAAAATGCCTTACAGCTGGATCTCACAGAGGCATTTTCTCAAGGGAGGCTTGTTTTTCTGTGATAACTCCAGCTTGTGTCAAGTTGACACACATAACTAGCCAGGAGAGCCCAGATAGTTGAAATAATAACAATATGTACTTAAACAACCACAACTTAGTTTTCTTTCCATCCTATAACCCTGACCCTGCAGGGCCTGAGAAGACACCCAGGCTCTGAGGTCTGGCTGTTGGTCATGAGCTTCTGTGACCTGTCTTAGAAAGATTTATCTTGCTATGTACAGAGCTGGGGGAGTCCTACCCATTGGTACTGGGTTGTGAAGTAGACTTTGTGTGGAAGCCTTCAGAAGATGATCACTGTGAGTATGCAGGCATGGAGTTTAGAGAGGAGACTCATTGAGCCTAGAACTTTCTTCTGTGAGAAAAATGTGCTATTGGATGAAAGTACCTTAACTAAGGACTTCTCTGTGCCACCAGTGAGCAATCTATGTCCTCAGAGAGTAAGTAGCAGTAGTGATTTTTGCGTTTTAAATGTCTGGAAGATTTCACTCCACTTGAAGGCTATAAAAACATTCAATTTATTTCCTCAGTGTGGCGGGTGCCCCTGTGGGCACATGCAAGTTCATGAAGCTTAAGGATAACTTGAAGTTCATTAGTGGTATTCTAATAACACCCACTAATGCAGCTTTGGTGAAGCAGAAAATGCATTGTGTTGGGCAGAGAAAAGGATTTAGAAATAATAACCTGAGCAGGTCACTCTATAGCCTTAGGCTGTTTCCTCAGCTTCAAATGAGGGTAGTAGGAAGCACTTATAGGTTCCAAAAGTTGGGTTGCTTGAACAAAAGCACTACATAAACTATATAGTGTTTTCTTCCTGGTTGGTTGACAAGTTGAATGTCATTATCATTATTTTTTTGTTTGTTTGTCTTTTCACCACACCCAAGTATCTATTATTCTGGAAGACAAAAAGAAACCTCTTCTTGTGTCATAGAGTAAACTGGGCCTGGCTGGCTCTGGGTCCCAGTACTCTGCACCCCTCTGCTCTTCCCATTTGTACCCTCCTTTCCCAATCATCCCAGTTCTCTTAGAGAGCTCTTTCATGCAGACATAAACCTCTCTTCTTGCAGATTAGTCACAGCAGCAGATAAAGAGGGTTGAGTGACCGAGGGAGGCCGCAAATGAGCTCCCATTAACACCGTCTGTGAGTCTCCAGTGGAAGGGCTGGTAAACAGTCCCCACTTATCTAGCTCTTCAGCATTTCGGTGATTTCCATAATGAGCTTCATTGAACTGCTGGGCCCCAGAGGTGTCTCCAGGCTTTCAGAAGGCATTGTGTTCTGTATATCAGATTCATGGAGAGGTGAAGGCAACCATGTTAACAGAGGAGGTAGTACCACTAATGTAAGAACTGCAGCATCTGAGGGAGGTGGGTCCTTGCTGCAAGATTAAGGAATCATAGGCTTATAGGTTTTGGGCGAACTCTGGAGAGGGAGGTGTGACTGCTGGGGTTCCCACATATATTTTCAGAGACACAAGGCGAGAGGGATTAAGTAGAGGCACCCGAAAACATTGGTTGTCAGTGTATTTAACTGCAGCATTGTCTTTAAACATTTCAATTTTAAGTGGCAAAAAGGAGACACAGTATCCTGCATTATTCTGTATTAATAATTCATGTTATAGCCAAATTCATTGTAGCAGCCTGGGTACACTTAGACACTAAAGACACAGAGTATATATCTCATGTACTGGCCACTTATGACTCCTTTATTAATTCTATCCCTACCTTCTGTCCATTTCATCTTTTACCAAACAAATAAACATAAGTATTTTTTCATTTAGTGCCTACAATGAACTCAACCATTGTGTGTACTAAGGACGAGATGATCCCTGAAAACTCTGTACTGTGCTCTTGTGGCTTTTACATTTTGATGAGAGAGATAGAAATTAATAAAATCATCAAATAAATAAATGTAAAATTGCCACTTTGAGAAGAGCTGTGAAGAAGAGATACTTGATAGGATGAGAGCCCCTGATGGGGAGAATAACATAGTTAAGAAATATTTCCCTGAAGAAGAAATGCTTGAGTTTTGAGATCTCAAGGAGTTATGTAAACGGAGAGGGAAGAGCCAGGCAGGCAAAGGGAACACCTTGAAGATAGACTCTGCCCATGTTGCCAGAGAAAGTGTTGCACCAGTTTTTCTGCTGTATAACAAGAGTCCTCCAGCACTAGAAGTGAGACCTGAAAGCCTCGTTTTGTATCAAGCAGCAGTATCACAGACTAGCTTGAACAGCAAACATTACTCATAAATCTGTTCACTAGAAAGTCCATGTCTTTCAATGTGCCCTCATAATTATTATTAGCAAAATATCTACTTTCATATTTATAGATGAGTCTTCTTGTATCTTCTCACATCTAGGAGGAAGGTTTTTACTCTGGGGTTGTCAGCTCCCTTTCAGGAAGACTCTACATACATGGTATCATTTCCCAAGAATGATATCTAAAGCCACCACGGGGTTGATATTTCAGTATATAAATTGTGTAAGGGATTAAGTAATACATACTATACTGTTATCCAGAATTATTTAATATTTGTATTCCATGACCACATCTACTTAGCACAGTGATCTTTGATGTAGTTCCCATGTGGGATGCAAACTGTTCTAGAATAGCTTTCATTAAGAACTTTGCTAGTTACCTTGAAGGGTACAAGTATGATATGGAGTGCTGATAGCTTTCTGTGGCCCAGATGGATGGAAAAGCAACTGACTATTAGAATAGCAGGAATAAGTGTATGTATGTTATGAGCTCACATTGGAGAGACCAGAGGAGTGAGATTCTATAAGACCTCATGGGATGCCAAAGCTTCACATTATTTATACAAGACTGAGCATCCTTAGCTTAGAAATATGAACTCTGAACACTGAAATCTGTAAGTTTTTATGCCCCTACATGACACCACAAGTGGAAAGCGAATTCCACACCTGATCTCATGTGATAGGTTGCAGTCAAAATGCAGGTGCACTAAAAATACTGCATAAAATTACCTTCAGGCTATGTGTATAAAGTTTATATGGAGCATAAATGAATTTCATGTCTAAACTTGGGTCCTATCCTCAAGGTATCTCATTAGGTATATGCAAATTTTCCAAAATTTGAAGAAAATATATAAAGCTCAGTGGAATCCAAAACTTCTGAACCCAAGTATTTTGGCCAAGGCATACTTTTCCTGTACTAAGAGATATGGGAAGTGGTTGAAATTTTTCTAAGCAATGAGATTTTAATGAGAGGAATCTACCAGAAGTCTATTTTCAGATGTTGCTGCTGATACAGATAATAACCAATTATAGCATCAGGCACTCAACTCTCTTCTCCAAGTTACTCTGAGATGTTTACTATTTACATTCCTATTCAATAAGGGGGACAAAAAGACCTACATTAGCAAACAACTTTCAAAATTTATTCTTACTGAGTGATCTATATTCCTACCAACACACTATAGTAGTTTTGAACAAAGTTAATCAAACTACTGCAGTTGAAAAATATTGGAAGAAAACATAGGAGATTGTGAAGCTAAGTGAGGATTCATGACTCATACAAGCCAGTTATGTAATCTACTTGTACTAATAACTAATAGTAATATTACCATTCCTAGCAGAGCAAGGCCACTAGAAGACTCACTATGGATGGGCAGGCTTGGGATGACAGAGGTAAGGATGGAAAGATGTATGTCTCTATGTATAAATAGATGGAAATATGGATGAGTGGATAGTAGGAAAGATGGAAGAATGAAGGGATATATGTATGTATGTATGTATGTATATATGTATGTATGTATGTAAGTATGTAAAGGTGTGTAGAAGGATTGGGGATGGATGGAAAAATGATAAGAAGAACACTTGGGTACATGAATGTAGACTGGTAGCAGTAGGGAACTTGTTTAGTAGCAGATTTGGCTCTTGGGTTTTCAGAAATGAGGACTAGAATTAGGGAGCTGAAAAGAACAAATGAGTCTTCATTTTAAGGCTAAGCATAGTTAGTCTGCAGAGTGTTTTTGTATATGCTTGGTCTTTTTACATTTTATTTTGTTTAATTTGTTAATTGGGTAACTTAAGGTTAAAAGTGATCTGTAACCACAAAGAAAGCTAACATCAGACTGTATTTACTTAGGACATGTCAAATTTTTGTACCAGAAAAACCAAAATACAAGAGGGAAAAATTTCAGTTCTGCCACTAAAGGCCACTGTATGTATGATTCTCAATGCAAATGAGCCAACAGGCAATTCATCAACAGCTGCTGCTCACATCCTTGAGACCAATACAATTTACATATTGTTTTACTCTCTGTTGATGGTGTAATTGTTCTATAACACCACCTAGAACACACACATAGATGTCTTGTGTGGTTTCTATCTAAAGAAGGAAAGTGACACCAACATGGATCACACTGTGTGTGCAGCCTTCTGGGTGATTACTGTGTCTTGAATTGATTACTGAGTCATTTTTCTTGCCTCTTAACCTGCTTCTCATCACTTTCCATGTGCATTAGAAACTTGCACATGGAAATTGATCTGTCCAGGATTGTGAGTTTAAGGAAGAAGGCAAAATAGAAACAAAGGCTAACTTGCCATCGTGTTCTGCATTAATACATTGTAAAAGTCCATTTTCTGTTGTTATAGCTGATTGTGTTTATGCTGGTTTATAAAGAAAAGGGGTTTACTTGGCTCAAGATTCTGGTGATAGGAGGCTTCAAAGTATTTGACACTAGCATCTTGGAAAGCCAACATGACACCAAACACTAGGTGGTAGGTATCATGGTAGAAGAGAATGGGAAGAGCAGAGCAAGCAGCCTATCTGTTAAGTGAAAGATCTACATAAACCAAATCTTTCTGTGACTGCTTGCTTTTTTAGGAACTAACTGGGTGAGAACAACAAACCTTACTGTATACAGTGATTCCATTGACTTCCTGTTAGTTCACACATCCTAAGAGTTCTGCCCCCCCCCCCC
>JADRCD010235155.1:0-12064 GCA_019843815.1 Montemys delectorum
GGGGAACAAAATACCCATGGAAGGATTTTCAGAGATAAACTATGGAGCAAAGACTGAAGGAAGAACAATTCAGAGACTGCTCTACTTGGGAATCCTGCCCATATTAAATCATCAAATCCAGACACTATTGTGGATGCTAGCAAGTGCTGGCTGACCGAAGCCTGATATAGTTGTCTTCAGAGAGGCTCTGACAGTACTCAACTAATACAGAAGTAGAGGCTCACAACCATTCATTGGACTGTGTACAGGATCCCCAATGAAGGAGCTAGAGAAAGGTCCCAAGGAGCTGAAGGGTTTGCAGTCCCTTAGGACTAATAAAAATATGAACTAGCTAGTACCCTCAGAGCTCCCAGGGTCTAAACACCAACCAAAGAATACATATGGTGGGACTAATGGTTCCAGTAGCATATATAGCAGAGGATGGCCAAGTCAGTCATCCGTGGGAGGAGAGACCCTTGTCCCTGTGAATGTTCTATGCCCCAGTGTAGGATAATGCCAGGGCCAGGAAGTGGGAGAGGGTGGGTTGGTGAGCAGGGGAGTGGGGAGGAAAATGGTTTTTTTTGTTTTTGTTTTTGTTTTTTTATTTTATTTTTTTCTTTTTTTCGGAGGGGAAACTGGGAAAGGAGATACCATATGACATGTAAATAAAAAAAATCTAATAAAAATAGAAAAAAGTATTTTATTTCTATTATTAATATCGAACCAGTAAATAAAACAACCTGTCCAAAGGAAAGTTAAACAACCGATACATCAATGATTAGGGCAGCTGAAATAAATCTTCTAACAAAAAACTGTCTAGTTACATGCAATAATAACTTATATTGTTTGTATTGAAGAAGAGGATGTGTGTCTTATTTAAATAGGAACCATTGTATTTAAAACACAAAGTACCCCAAACTACAAAATAACCACAATCAAGAACAGGCTCAATGTGCTACAGAATCAGGGTGTCCAGACTAGGAATTCTCATGTACTGAAGGATATCCAGGGAGGTTTCTGTCTACTTCAATAGTTTCTAAAAGATATCATAGCAACAAGCAGTTTGAGAAGTGAAAAATTACTGTTATTTGATTTATTAACTTTGACTCAATCTAACATGTACAATTTCATTATATCCATCTTTTATTTATATTTTATTGAAAGTAGATTTTCTTCTTACAATATATTTACAATTGTATGCATATACAATACATACAATATGGTTCCCTCCCTCCAAACCCTCTGAGTTGAATGTCACCTCTCCTCCCATCAGAATCCACATCCTTTCTGTCTCTCCTTAGAAAACACACTGGTGTCTAAGGAATAATAAGGAAATATAATAAGATAAAACAAACAGAAGAAAAAGCACTAAGAAAAAAGCATGAGATACACATATAGATGTGTAGACAAACAGTTAGAACACAGTCCAGGAATCTCCATTATGTGATCATTCTGAGTGTTTGTGAGAAAACTACAAGAAAAGAAGACAAGAATTTCATGACCTCAGTTTCCTCAAAATACATAATTGTGCTTGGAGGGTGCTTTTGTGTTTCTTCAGGTGAAGCAGATGCCTCTATGGAAAAACACATTTTTTGCCCTGTGGGGCTTGTCCTTTCGATTGTATACTTCATTCAGTTGACTCTTCTTCCCTGCAGAGTACATACTCTGATGCTCTTAATAAAGTTAGCTACTACATTAATATTTACTATGATTCACTTTTAGGTCTCTTCTCCCAGGATCATACCACCAACGAGAGCAGCAACAACATACATGTTCCATACACAGAGAAATAACTAAAAACAAAACTGGAAGTCATAACTTAAATTTAAAAATCCGATGAGGTTAAAAAAAATGCCCTGTAAAAACCACCACTGAGTTCATTTTTTCCTAGTCATCTACTGCTGAGCATAGGGAATCGCCTTACAAATGGTTTGTATCCCCAGTGAGACTCCCTTGAGGGAACTGATTTTTCTTTTGTGGGTGGTTATTAGTTGGAAATATCTATAGGTTGGGAAGGGGAGGGGCTGTGTTCCTGTCAGCATTGGGACACATCTGGGTCAGATCCCTGCAGGCTCTCTGCATGCTGTCACTCTATGAGAGTTTATATCTGTGTCAGTCCTGCCGTGCTTAGACGACCTTGTTTCCTTAGCTGTTATTCTGTGGAGAGTATCCAATAGCCTTGGCAATAGCCTGGGTTGTTTGGGGTTCCCATGGGGCCACTTTGGACAACAACCTGATTAGGCATAGCCATTCCTGACACTGGAAACTTCATTTGGTGATAAGAGATGTCCAGTTGGGGCTTCATCTCTTCTGTCATTTGGCAATTTTATTTAAATCTCTTTCATACACGAATAAATTTTAGGAAGCTTGTATTAGTTTTCTTTTTCTTTTTCTTTTTCTTTTTCTTTTGGTTTTTCGAGACAGGGTTTTCTCTGTATAGCCCTGGCTGTCCCAGAACTCACTCTGTAGACCAGGCTGGCCTTTAACTCAGAAATTCACCTGCTTCTGCCTCCCAAGTGCTGGGACTGAAGTTGTATGCCACCACTGCCCGGCTTGTATTAGTTTTCCATACAGACCTTCAAATGGCCCTTAGCACTAGCTGTTTCTTCCTGTACTTCTTCATTATCCCTCTCTTACCTCTCTTTCCCCATTTGATCCTCTGTTCCTATCCCCACCTTGTCCATCCATTACTATCTACTCTATTTCCCTTTGCTAAGGAGATATCTATCGCCTCCTAGTCCCTTATTCCATACATCACATCTATGGTTCTACAGATTGTAGTGCTGTTACCACTGACTTAACAGCTAATATCTACATATAAGGGAATAAAATTGTGTTTGTCACTCTGGGCCTGGGTCATGTTACTCAAACTGATCATTTTCCTAGGTCAGTACATGTACCTACAAATTTCACAATTTCATTTTTTTCTTTAATAGCTGAGTAAAACTGCATTGTGTAAATGTGCCACATTTTCCTTATCCATTCATCTACTGACAGGAATCTATGCTGTTTCCAACTTCTGGATATCATGAAGACAGCAGCAAGGAACATGGATGAACAAGTGTTTCTGTGGTGGGATTAAGAACACCAACCAAAGAGTACACATGGTGGGACTCATGGCTCCAGCAGCATGTGTATAGCAGAGGATGGCTAAGTCAGTCATCAATGGGAGGAGAGGCCCTTGGCCCTGTGAAGGTTCTATGCCCCAGTGTAGGGGAATGTCAGGGCCAGTAAGCAGGAGTGGGTGGGGTGGTGAGCAGGGGGAGGGGAGAGGGAACAGTGGTTTGTTTTTGTTTTTATTATTTTATTTTATTTTTTTTGAGGGTAAACTGGGAAAGGATATTATATGACATGTAAATAAAGAAAACATCTAATAAAAATAAGAAAAAAAGTAAATAAAAAAGGAAGGAAAAAAACAAAACAAAAAACAAAACAAAACAAAAAAAGAATTCTTTGGATATATGCCCAAGAATAATATAGGCAGATCTTGAGGTAGATCTATTCCCAGCATCCTAAAGAACGGCCACACTGATGTCCATGGGGTCTGTCCAAGTCAGTAGTCCAGCAATGAATGAGTTTCCCTTTACTAACTCCTTGCCAGCATGAGCTGTCATTTGTTTTATTGGTCTTGGGCATTCTGATAGGTGTAATATAAAATCTCAAAGTGGTTTTGATTTGTATTTCTCTGAATTACAGATGTGCCCCATCACACATTTTTCATTTATTATCATAAATATGTAGAGAAAAACAATTATTTTCAAACTTGAAGCAACTTGTAACCACACAAATGAATAATGGCATATTGTATTTAAGCAAGATCAAACATTATATCCTTCCAAGAGAGCAGTATTCTTCAAAATCAGGATATGCACAGTGCTGTGGGAACTGGAGGATGAAGGATCATCTAAAGAGCTCAGGCAAGTACACTTGGACTTAGGACTCCATTACCATCTGGACTAGGATGCTGGGCAGCAGCCCTCTCCTCTGTCTGTCCTTTGGCTTGGTGCTTTATCCTTCCTGGTGCTAGTACTGAGAAATGTGGTCATCTCTAGATCTAGAAGAGAGCTTACTGCTGTCTACCATGGATCCTTGTAAGTAATGAGAAACGTGGGAATGAAAACAGTTGATTTAGGTTACAATGTTTTCAAAACACTTCTAATGGAAGCTTAGATCAGCTTCAGCTGAACAACTTTGAAGCCCATCACACACTTACGTGCAGGGAAGAGACCTGCTCTCTCCTGTCAAGCCGACACGTCTCTAGATGTGTTTCAAAGGAGCTCCAGTTTTCCTAATTGTTTCAGCACTGAATCATAGAAAAGACTTAAAATAATCTTTTTATCTTCAAACTATTTCAATGGTGAATATGTTAAAAATTGACATAGTTGTAAATATATCTCATACAGCTTTGGATAGAGCATGGTTAATCATAGCTGATTGTTTCCATGCCTGGCAGTTTTTTCTTTTTTCTTTGAAGGGTACATCAACATTTATTTAATAAACAGATCCCACATTCTTATTTCTTTTTTCTTTTTTTCAAGGCAGGAAGTCTTTGCATAGCTTAGTGCTGCTCATAATTTTTTTGGAAAACATTTTAATATTTAATAACAGCAGCTAATCTGTGAAAGTTCACAGATTTGATTATGAAAACCACTTGCAAATTCAGAACTGGAGCTACTTCTAAAAAGTAACGAGTATTTCCTGTACACAAGTCAAGAGAGCAGTGGACAACACAGATATGGCGTCAAGAGGCACAAAGCAAAGCAAAGCAAAATTAAAAAAAAACTAAACAAAACAAAAAAAATCAAGAAAAAGAAAACTGTGTCATCAGAATTAACTTAGTCAATTAAGATTTAGGAACTAAAAATACTAGCAAAGAATTTTAAGAACATATCTGTCAGCCATATATCTGATGAAGAACAAGAACGTGAAGGACTTACATCCTAGGTCAAATGGAACAACTCAATTACTAGAGGAGCAAAGACTTTGGTATGGTTTTCTCCGAAGAAGATATATAAATGTCCCAGATAGCATATAAAAGAGCTGCTGAGCCATCATAAGTCATCACCAAAACAAGTGGAAATCATAAGTACACCTTCTACAGCTCCAAGCAACACAACAGAACAGAAAATGATATGGACAACTAAGGGTATGGGAATTGAAACACTGGGAATTAGCTGAGGGTACAGAAATCAGCTTGTCATTTCATCCTTAGGTTACCTATACGAGCACACCAAAGACACTGAGGATGAAAACTGCCAGGCGTGGTGCACATGTCTGTGAAGAGGAGGCTCCCCAGAGGCACATGTTTTCAAAGTCATCTCTGCCCAAATCAAACACTCTCTTCCCAATGAAAGACAAACCCTCTCTTTCTAGAAGGGTTTTACTTACTGAGATTCCATTTCAGGCCTGTTGTCGTCACTTGGTTGCAAGGCTGTCCAACAGGAATAAGGCCGCACCAGCTGCCTTCCATTCCAGTGTCTACATGGAGCCTGTGCTTTCCCTGAAGAAGAAGAGCACATATGAAGAAGGACAAGAAAGGAACAACTTGCAGCATGCTGGCAGCCAACTAATAACACTTAATGTGACTTATAATACTAACCACAAATTATCTCAGCACATTCTTTCTCCTGACTTAGATCTACTTTTCTATATAAGCTTACTATTCGTTATAAGCTTTACACTGAAAAGTTGGATAAGTATGTCCGGGGCCACACAGATAGTCTTGTTCGTGTCGACTTACCAATTGTACAGACACCATGCATTGCACCTGCTGAGCATGCAGCCTTTTGTGACACTGAATTCTAGACTCACAACAAAATACTTGTTCAATTACATATAAAAGACCATTTCCTAAGTAAAATCTTTATCTATGAGCCAAGTTTCTAATATTCAGAATTCAACATAAGCACTGTAAATGGTTGGCCTGTCCCCATGTCCATCATTGAGATCCTCACAACATACACACAGGTGAACTCGTTAATTTTTGTCAACACAAACTAGGGTCACTTGGGAAGAGGGAACCTCAACTGAAGACTTGTCTCAATCACACTGTCCTGTGGGCATGTTTCTGTGGGCATTATCCTGATTAATGATTACGTGGGAGGGCTCAGCCAACTGTAGGTAGTGCTGGGCAAGTACTGGGCAAGTATTCTTGTGATATGTAAGCAAGCTAGTAAGTAGCACTTCCCTATGGCCTCTGCTTTAGTTCCTGCCTTCAGGTTTCTGCCTTGGCTTCCCCTCAATGATGTTCTGTAAACTGTAAACCAATAAAAACCTTTCTGTCCTAAGTTGGTTTAGGTTAGTGTTTTATTACAGCCACAGAAAGCACTAGAGCAATAGGAAATATTTTACTTAAATATTCACACAAATTATGAACTTGATATCTGTTGTTGGGAGAGAAGAGGGACAACCAATGTAGCTGTGCCATGCAGGAGATAATATGTATACAAAAGCATGGGTAGACTGTGGTACATGTAACATGCCTAGGTGGCAGAAATGAGTCTGCAGGCTGACATGTGAAGAATCCTTTTGATCAATGATTAAGTGGGAGGGCTTAACTCACTGTGAGTAGTGCGACTCTTGGGCAAGTGGTTCCAGGTTGTACAAAAACACAATTTGCTCACTCATGGACCTCCATGTTAGCGTTAGAGATGTATCTCCACATAAACACTTCAAGTGACAATAATGAGTCAACACTAGGTCCTTACTTATTGCAAAGGAGCCACATGGAGGCACGGTAAGGAACACACCACAGGCAGTATATGTGTGTACATGGGGGCTGGGGACTGTATGTAATCTGCTTAATGTGCTCAACTGTAATCTCTAAAAGGAAGAATGTATAGGAGATTAAGTAGTCTCAATTAATCTATCAAATACTAGAACACCAACCAGGCCGCATACACCAGCTGATATGAGGCCCCCAACACACATACAGTAGAGGACTGCTGGGTCTGGGTTTAATCAGGGATGTTGCACCTAACCCTCAGGAGACTGGAGGGCCCAGGGAGTTTAGAAGTCAGGTAAGGTGAGGGGGAAGGGGGTGGACAAATTCTTGTGGAGACGGAGATGGGGAGGAGATATGGGATTTGGAACAGTCAGAGGGTGGACCCGGGGTGGGGGAGTAAAATCTGGAGTGATAAATAAATAAATAAATAAATAAATAAATCTTAAAAATGTTTCACAGCAACCCTTCATTCTCCTGTTATCAGGTCTGATGGGGGAGGGATGGTGGGTCTGAAACCTCACTAGATGAGGAGTGACTTCTCAACAGCCATTGCAACTGCTTCTGACTACCCTCTAACAGTCTTTAATTTTCCCCAAGGCAAGTATGTCTTTAGTGGTTTGTATAGTTTTCTTTTAAGCTGACTGAGATTGGCGAGTTTACCACACACTTGTTTTCCCCCTCCCTCCTTTTCTCCAAAGCAAAATAATTCTCTCTGAAGATAGATATTCAGAATACAATACAGCCGATCATCCTAAATACCACACGCTGAACATTTTAACAAAATCCTGAGAGGTAAAGATGTTTCTTTTATAATAATTGCAGTTGTCAGTAGAAGGGGTGGCAGAGATTCTCAGTTCGTTACAGTATTTTGGCTCCAGAAGGAAACTATGTGATAGCATTTCATGTTGGCCCAGTTTCCCTTCTAGGGCCTTGTGGCAGAAATGCCACGTTATTGGAGGCTGACAGCTAAGCTGCAAGCTTCTGGCTTGGGGTTGCACATACAGGGCTCAAGAAGGCTGGAAGAGGGAGGGTTGGTATCTGCACAGAGGCCTAGCCTGTTGTCCCTCTGGCATTTCTGACAATGGGGGAAACGTCCTATTGCTTATCAAGGGGGGTTCCCACATAATGGGCGTATCTTATTTTCAATGTGTTGATATTCACCCTTGCTTTTAATTATTCTCCTTCCTTGTTTTTGGACTGCTTTATGTTTTGGTAGAATCCAGCTAAATACATTGTTATGTTTGGTGTTCCAGAGAAGTCTAGTGAAGAATAAAGAAGGAAAGAAAATAATTTTTTCAACTGGTGGATATTACCTCCCTGACTGATGATTCTTTAGCTTCCAACATATAATGCAAAGGAAAGTGCACAGACACATGTTACATTTTATTATCCTGGCAAGAAAAGCAATGCTGTAAAGCCACTGATCTAAGCAGCACAGTGGGAAGCCTCCTTACTTGGCTTTGCTAGGTATTCATGGCTTTTCTTGTTATTCTAAGAACCGATGCACCTTAACATTTTCATTCTGGGAATAAAATGGTTTAGAGACTTGAGAAGTCACATATAGGTCTTTGACTATTGTCAATTAGCATTTTGTCTCTTGCTTTAAAAGTGTATTTTGCCATATGTGAAGGGTCTCAGTGTTTATAAATATGCAAATTTAGCTTTTATGGCTAAAAGAGAATAGTATTATGCTTTCATCCTCTATCGGCATGTCAATGTGACACCTCTAAAAAAATGAATGACTGGGTGAAGGAATTTTTGTTCATTCCTTAGATTTCTCAATTTATAATATATGCTAGTCTATATGAGGTTTGACAGAAGCAGGCATCCAGCCTGACGTTAAAGAACTCCTGCAGGATTTATGGCATCACTGAAGAGCAGAGGCACATGAACTAATCATTCACTTCCATATATTCCCATGAATCACTGCACAGATTTCTGCTCCATCCTCTGTTCTCAGCTAAGATAACTCTTTGAAGTTAAAAGCAGTTCTATACAGTGAAGAAGCAACAAAAATCAATCATGGTTTGCCTCTTCAGTTGTGTTTATTAGAACATATGCAGCAGCCTTACTGTGAGGAAACTATAATCCAGGAAAAAGGCAGTGAAGAGGGAGCATGGTGTATGTACTGGAAACCATGCTTAAATATCATGCGATCAGTTTCCCGAGACTGTAGTTCTAAGCTACTGGAAAACAATACACAGATAAGACAGATGCCTACTGAGGGCTAAGAGGCCATTCCCATCACATTATATACCATGTATCTTTACTACAAGTAATGGAGGCATAATAGAAAAAAAAAGTAAAACCTTGCCCTAGTTTTGTTATTGAAAAATACCAAATACAAAGACAGCTTAATTCAATTTATATTTTGAAGTCCTTAACTTTAGGAACTATGCCAACATTTGAACAAAATTGTTTTAGAACGTCTTAGTATGAGCCTCACAAAATACACAGCAAATTGAGAAGATCACCAAATACACATTCAAGATACTGGTGATTCACAAAGCAGGCATTCATTAATGCTAAAAACACTCCCTGCGTTGACTTCTGCATACGGTGCAAGTACACAACTAGACCTAGTATGAATGGAACACTCCTGAACACAGATTAAATGCAAGGCCAACCTCTAGCATCATTTGCCACACTGTCCAGGTACTTTAAAATGTATTAGCAAATACTGCAAGAAAGTAAATAGTCTGCAGGAAAAATTAAAGGAAGAAAATAAATGGATCCACACTATATGTACCAGAAGAAGCTGTTACTGTGTGCACTCGAAAACTTGGATTCGTAAATTTTCATACTGATACTGACCACATAATACAAAACAGCTCTATAACAAATGGTGTCCCGAAGAGCTTGTATTTGTAAGAATTAAGAGCTCGAAGACTCATGAGACCCTTTGATTTTTTAATAGGTATAGAAATCAAAATGTAAGAGTAGTAGGTTAGATTAAATAGCCTACATTAAAGCAGTGTTAAAATGTCTTACACACACACACACACACACACACACACACACAGACACAATAGACACACACATTCCTAAGTCAAATAAGATTGGAAAAAAGGTTTCACAGATTGTCCTCTTAGAAGTAACAATATCCATTCACATATTCCATATCTAGAATCTAGTGAAAAACAATAACCACCACAACAAACACACTGAAGAATACTTTTTTGAATAATATGAAAATTCTTATGAGTAATAGTTTAGACTCCCTTTACCTTTAAAGTAATATCTCATTTCCTATGGTAGCTTTGTTTTTGGAAAGATTCCTTTCAAGAAATCCACTTGATAATGATGACCATTCACACACACATACACACACACACACACACACACACACATACACACACACACACACACATATTGAGATGTATAGCCAAGCACATTGTATATAACTTTAACATTTTCGTTTATTATTTAGAAAGCTAGAACATTACAGATATATGTTTCAAAACTGTCAAATTGTATTTGATTTTTGTTCTGGGAATTACCTGGTGAAATCAGGCAGAAATCATGTTATTTTCTTATATGAGTTTACCTTATTCTCAAGTTGAACAGTTAACATTAAATAACTAACAAGAAAGAACCTTCTTAATGCTAATTAAGCTATGTTTATTCAAATTAGAAAAAATGTGAAATGATTTTCATAACCATTGGAATTCTACAAGGGTAGGCTACCTCCCCTACTAGCCTTCTAAATTCAGACAATCTCAGTATTCACACTGGTGAAATCAACACGCCTTTTACTCTCCTTCACAACTGCATTCGTGCTTCTTCTTCTTCTTCTTTTTTAATGTCCTACCCCATTACTATGCTTACTTTTGATTGGAATTGGAGTCAAGAGTCTGCTAAATGCAACATTAAAGTATTGAAAGTTTATTCTTCACCATTCCATTTTAAGAATGGTTTCTAAGAATACTTATTCCAGGAGTAAGCAATGCTAACAGCAGAGTCAGAGGGAGCTACATGGAAGGGAATTATGAGCCAGCATAGTGACTAAGTTTCAAAATAATCTTCATTGAGTGCCTGCCCTTCCATGAGATTCAGAGCCTGGTCAGGATGGCCACATTCCTCTGCACTTCCACTGTTCCTCCCACCTTAAAAGGAGAATCCACAAAGAAAGGCAAGCTCTGTTTTGTATGTGATCTCCTTATGTTTACCATTTAGCAATAATTTCCTTTCAACTGCTGCAAACTTTACCTGTGCCACAAATGCAGCATTTTGCTACCATATTGCATCTGGCAAACATGTTCATATTGTTACTCTAGAAGTGACAAAGAGCCTGCTTTTATTTTGCTGGCTGAATTAACAGCACAGAGGGAGAATGTCTTTATATGTTTAATAAATATCTGACTGGGAAATTGTTTAGAGCAAGCAACAATTATTGATGAAAATGTATCAATAATTTTGAAAAGTTATTTGAAAATGTGAGAATAGATGGAGTGGGGGTGTTTTAAAGTATAGGAAGGGAGGTCCAGTTGAACAGAACGAACCTACAACAGGCTCAGCACTACCTAGTCAATGTTTATCTAATTAAATACTAGGATAATACTGTACTCAACCAGTATTTATGAATACCCTGTTAACAGTGCTCAAACCACACTTTACAATATATGCTGTGTAGACATCTGTTGTATAAAGTTGAAATTATGTGGCTCCTTTATTATATCATTTCAGGACTTGATTATAGCATACTAAGTGTTCTAAGAACAAAGATTTAGGCATTTAAACTATGAATTCTGATTTATCGATGCTCCTTTGTTTGGGAGTTCACTCCAAGCACAGGCTTACGTTCCACAGTATGTTTTTTAAAAAGTAAGTGATTATTCCTCATGAGGATAATGCAAAATATAGCAAAGAGAAAATACTTAAAACATTTGTGTTAGAATACTTCCATTAAGGAAGCTCCACTCCCAGGTGCTCTAACACACCCAGGATCAGAGGTGAGGAGGATATAACATCTGTCCCAACACTGGGAGTAACTGGGATCAGCAGGACCAGACACACAGGAAGTCCACCAGCCCAGTGGCTCAGGTTTCTCCCTTTCTGTCTGGGCTGGTGCCCTTGGAAACAGGCTCCACAGCCAGTCCCACAACACCCAGAGGAAGCTCCACTCCCAGGTGCTCTAATAAGCCCAGGATCACAGGATCCCAGAATCACAGGATCACAGAGACAGCTTGACTCTGAGGAGTTCTGACACAACCAGGATCACAGGAAGGACAGACTCCAGTCAGATTTAACAAGGGCAGGCAGCACTAGAGATAACCAGATGATGCAGGGCAAGTATAAGAATATAAGCAACACAAACCAAGGTTACTTGGCATCATCAGAACCCAATACTCCTACCATAGC
>JADRCD010235156.1:0-14264 GCA_019843815.1 Montemys delectorum
AAAAAAAAAAAAAAAAAAGTTCAACAAATAGGTCTTCAGAAGAGGTCAGAGATTGAGTCAAGACACCTTGCTGTTGAGGTGCAAATGCAATGGAAGTGTTCGCAATTGACTGCTGGTACTTTTTTTGTGGGGGGAGACTGCAAGGCTTTTTAGATGTGTGACATAGCTGGCAGACAAAGGGCTTTGGGGGTTCAGCCTGAGCCTCTCTGATTCTCAGTTGGTGACCCTTACAAGCAAATATCATGTGCTTCTTTTGCCAGGGAGCCAGCCCACCTACTCCATCAAACGAAACCTTTCTTTTCTCCAGTCACTGCTTTCAGATGTTACAGTGAGAAGTAGAGTAAGTAATACAGAGGATGGACTGTCATAATTCTGACTATATGATTCATAAGCCTTTGGGACTGTTTTAGGAGAAGGATATAGCAAGACTTGGAGCTGTAGGCTGCATAAGCCTTAGACTACCATAAGCAGAACTTAATGTGGCATTCTGGTGAGAGACCAACAGAACAAAGAGTACTGAAGACAGTGAAGGCAACGCTCAGGAGGTTTCAGGGGGAATAAGGACTTTAGTGAGAGTTAACTAGAGGCTATTCCTGTTCTATTAGGGAAATGGATCAAGCTGTGTTCTATTTGTGTCCTGAAATCTTAACTGAGGAAGAATTAAAAAATAATAGACTTTAAGTTGTTAGGTGAAAGAAATTTCGAGACAGCTTAAGATTTAAACTCTGGCATGGACATTGCTCAATATTTTTAGTGAGGTTTAACTAAAGTGAGAAGCAGATGATATAAAAAATACACATTCCTGGAATGTGAAAACGTAAACTTGTAGGCAAAAATGAATGGATGCAAACAATGCCCATATTTGTTAAAGAAACTAGTAGCATTAAAAAGAAAGCTTGAAATCTGAGCCACTGCAATAGGAATGGTATACTGAGTGCAAGACCCCACCCACACGGCAAGACCCTACCTATCTAGTCCTCTAGGACACAATAATGCAAATTAAGGGTATTCAGGAGTGATAAGAGAAGCATAAGAGAGGGTATAGTGAGAGAGGTGGGTATGATCAAAATATACATGCAAGAAATTCTTAAGGAATAAATAAAATTTAAAAATAGTTTGAAAAGAGAAAGCCTGAAGAAAGAGTACCTGAGATGTCTGAGCTTTAAGGGCACCCTGCTAGAGCAAAGATGCTAAGGAAAATGCTTTTTCCAGGATTAAAGAGGCAAGCACTTGGGGCTCATGCAGCTGTGGCCTTAGGGGACTGGGCTGTGGCTAAACCTGGCACCAGAACTTGACTTTCTTTACATGGTACTTATGTGCTTGAACACTTCATCCCCAGATGATGGCAGGCTGAGGAACCTGGGAGGCTGAGGAACCTGTTGGACATGGAACCTATCTGCCAGATAAGAGTTCTAAGGGCAGGGCTGTGAGATTACAGGTGCCTCTGATTCTCACTTGTATCTCTGGTTCTTTGTTGGCACCATGTAACAAGCAGCTGCTGCATGCTCCTGTTGTCATGGAGCTTCCAAGCATCAATGCCTTTTCTACCATAGTGGATGACATCTCTTCACACTGTGAGTCAAAGTAACCCCTCTTCCCTCATAAGTTACTTCTATCAGATATTTTATCACAGCAATGAGAAAAATGACTAACACATTTATACAGTTCCTCTATCAGGTTGAAGTGGGAGCACACACTACTTAGAGAGGGTCTCCAGTAACTCTCAATTTCTTCTTTCCATATGTTTTCCCACTTATTCTACAATGACCACAATCCTTCACCAACTTCCTTAGTGATTTCCTGAATCAGGTCTTGGTATTGCTTGATCAGAAATTCCTGTCTAATCATGGTCCAAGCTCCCATCTCACTTTGGTCCTGCCCTGATCTTTTATCTGCATTTCTCAAACACATCATCTACGTCTGGATTTTCCAGTTTTATCAGTCTCTGTATGTTTCTGAATATTTCCTTTTTCTCATATCTTGAACCACCCATGTCTTTGGGCAAAGAGTTAGAATAAACCCATGGAAAACTTTCTTTTTGAGAGTTACACATTTTCATATAAGCAAAGAGAAGCTTGGCTATAAAAGGAGAAAAAGTAGAAACCCCAGAAAAGTGAAAAATGGGGATTTGTTTTCCCAATGTCATCTGCTACTTTCAGTATTGCTCCTGGGAGATTTGCAGAAAAAAAAATCTGGTCTGGAGACCCATATCTAGAAGCTCAGATGTAGGTATCACACACAGAACCTAGAACCTCAGAAGCAATTTTAGCACTTAGACAAATTGAGGTTAAAATAGTTTCTCATTTTGAACTAGGAAACCAAAATTCTGGGAGCTATAAATTTCACTTTTTTTTTTGGTTTGTTTTCCAGTATGTGATAAATAACTTTTCAAGGATCTTCAGGAGAGTTAATGCTTTTCTTATTGTTCTCATTAATGTTCACAGCCCAACTCATGCCTAATATCTAGAAATAAGGATATTGATAAGGAAAGACAAGACCAGACAGTGAAAGAGTACTCTACAGTCACAACCAAGCCCTTTAATCAAGTTTTAATCTCTCTAGCTAAGCCTTTTCATCAGAACTCCCAGGAAATAACCTATGACATTTCTAAATTTTTGTCTCATCTATTTCCTCTCCTTCCATTTCAGCTGCTAATGAGCTGTGAAGTGGCCAAAGACAACTGGCCTCATGATGAGGGTAGAGGAAAAGATTAAAGGCCAGATACTCTCCAAAGCCATTGAGATTACAAAGTAGAAGCACTGTGTGTGTGTGTGTGTGCGTGTGTGTATGAAACATGACTTAAGCACCTTAGAGGATATATTCTTCAAAATAACCACCCCACCCCAACCAATTAGACTTTTAATTAAAGGTACATTTCTTAAAGTTAAGGTTTCTAGTAATTTGCTTGTTAGTCACCTGAGACCCAGGAATGTGAGAGAACGTTTTCATGACAAGCCTTCCATGGCAGGGCTGACATTCTGTAGCAGGGAATTGATTTTACTATCAGCCTCACTAAGAACTTTTCAAATTCAACTTTATTTCACACTTGAATTAGAAGTTCAAAACACCAATTCAAGAACCTCAGGGTAATAAAAAATATTTTGAGAGTAAAAAGGATGATATCTTCAGAATTTCAAAGATCAACCAGAATGGGAGAAGGAATCTAAGATCAGAGAGAATGTATCAGGGTGTTTAATCCAAGGCAGAAAATGAGCCTCTGCTTACTCCACATTTATCTGTTTAGAGATTCTAGAGCCCATTTCTAATGGGTGGGCTCAATCAAGTACAAGTCCCTATGGGACTTGGATGTTGAAGTTTTACTGTGAGAAAAGCCTAGAAATTAATATATAAAGTTCATTTTTAGATATGAACTCTAGGTCTTTATCTGTCAGCCACTTATCCAAGTGAAGAGCCCGGAGTATGCTTTCTGGTCATACAGGTTTTCAGTGGACAGGTTTGCAAAGCCAAAGATGGTTGACCGAGGTGGTAAGACAAAAGTCTGATCAAGTTATATGATCAAAGCATCATTATAAAAGTACCCAATATAATAGGTTAGTATCATTACATTGGGCAGGTGGTAATACACACATCATAGTGAAAGCATGCGATAGAACAAGACTACTAACTCCATCAGCCAAGAAAGTGTGCCATTCAAGGGCATATCCTCAGTGGCCTAAGAGTATCCTCCCAGTATACCTTCCACCAAGTCCTGCTTCTTAAAAGTTTCCACCACAAAAGTTACTCTGAGCACAAAAACCTTAACACACATGCCTTTGGGGTCAGGGAGAACACTCCATATCAAAGCTATAGTATACACCTAAGAAGACAAGAAGTCAGGTTTACTAAAAGCTTCTTTAACATACAAACGAATCAGGAAAAAGCAAACAAATAAACAATCAAACCAACAAACCCAACCCCCCACCAAAAACAAACCAGGAAGATGGGCTGTTCTCTAGATAAATAGAGAACAGATAACTTCTGATGTAGTCGAAGTTTCATTCATCCATTCAACATTTTTTAAATGTCTTGCACATGCTGGGCTTTAGTCCAGCTACAAAACAGAGAAAGAGGGAAGAAAACAAACAAGCAAGCAAAAAACAGAAAACAAAAACAAAAAAACCCAACCCAACCCAACCCAACCCAACCCAACCAAACCAAACAGAAACACCCTCACAATCCTTGTTATCCCATCACATACATACTTCTGGAAGCAGGTCAGCTAGTAAGTGAGTAATAGAAATACTAGAGAGAAAAGTAAACAACGACAGGAAGTAGGGATGCTGTGGGTGGGTGAAGATGCCATTTTTATTTTTCTCTATAGCACTCATCTACTACCCATCACTAATAGGCTGCTGTATTACGACACATGACACATGTAAACATTAACTCAGATGGTATAGGCAAATAGCAGAATGATGTGGCTATACCATGAAAAGAGAATGGTCTTGGAAAAGAGAAGCCAGAATAGCACGAGAATTAGAAGCTTAGCAGGAAAGAGGAAAGCCCTCAGGTTGGCTGCTCCCATGACTTTATTTCGGAGGATTTAAAGTGAACACCTAAACCCAGAACTTTCTCTTCAGTAAAGTGTCTTTCTTTCACCTGGCACAGCTCTCTGTTCTGGGAAGACCTCAAGAGCAGACTCACCGATTTAACTCTCCATCGACCATTATTGTCTAGGTTCTTCAGCAGGCACCTCTGGGATTCTGTTATTTGTGTTTTAAAATAATATTTTGTAAGGTACAAGTGATTTGTCCCCATCTTAATTTTCTCACCATCTCTGTTACTTTTAAAATATACTTTATAGAACTCTAGGCTTTAGAACAGTGATTCTCAACCTTCCTAATGCTTTGAACCCTTTACTATAGTTCCTCATGTTATGGTGGTCCCCTCCCCCAAACATAAAATTATTTCTTTGCTACTCCATAACTGTAATTTTGCTACTTTTATGAATCAGTGTAGAGATATCTGATAGGCAATCTCTGTGGGAGTTGTGGCCCACAGGTTGAGAACCATTGCTTTAGAAGGCCACTTTAATAGTGTCACAGTAGAAATGGGCGTCCATATGATGTCAAGATGTACATAGAGTCTGATTAGTAAAGGCCTTGTAGGGTATCTTGGAAGTCTCTGAGTAGAGGTGTTAAATTATGTGATGTACTCAAAATGAAGTGAAGAGTGGAGGAATGAGAACACAAGGACTCACAGCATACAGACTACCCAAGAGCCTTTGCAGTAAGCCACATGACTGAGAACAGTGGCTTGGGAACAAGTTGGTAGTGATGAAAATGGCAAGGAGTGCCCAAGATTTGTTAATAAATGGGTCTTAGGCAATAGGACACAGAAAGGAGTCAGATATTGTCTCAACATTTTAATGAAGAATGGACTGTTATTAATTGAGGTCTAAATGACTGAATTAGAAGGCAGATATAGGTGGGCAGATAGATGGATTCAGCTTGAGTAAGATTAAATCTGAGACGTTTATATAGAGGTATCAATGAGGTAGATGAATAGACATGTCTAGAATTGGAGGGAAGTGAAACTGAAGGATTTTTGTCCATAAACTGTCCAAAGCTATTGGAATAATATATTCAATCTCTAATAAAAATGTTAATAATATAACAAAAAATTTTCCTCCCAGCAACTTGTTAGCAGCTAATGCATAGACTACTATTACAATTCTAGGTAGCTTGAGTCTTTTAAATTATTATTGTGGAGTTTGCCTGTGTAGAATGAAGCAGAGAGTGCTTAGTGTGGTAAAGGCTTATGAAGGAAAAAGAGAAAGAAAAAGAGAAGAAGGGCAGAAGGTAAGCAAGGAGAGAGAAAGAAAGAGAGAGAGGGAGGGACAGGATATTCTGAGGCTTAGTATTTCTACATAATCTGAAAAATGGAGAAATAATGAATAAAACATGGAAGGAAACTTAGGGAGAGGACCTATGAGGTTGGGAGACTCATGGAAGGGTGGAATCTCAGAGACAAATGAAGTGAATCAAATGGATCAAATATGATAAAAATTTGTTCAGCATTTCTAAAGGGGCCAAGCAAGTAAATGTTACAATAATTAAGCACAACTTACCTCTGTCCCATAATCAGCCATATAGATGAAATTCTTAAGGGGTTTTACTGAAGAAAATAGGGACAGAAAAGTAGGGCAGTGGCTAATGAAAAAGACCAAATCCACATTATATATTTGCTTTTTGTAAGATTAGATAGAGACACAGTAGCATGTTTGCATGAAGTCTGGAACAATATGGGGAGGTAATGATGTAAGCAGAGGGAAAGAATGATTGAGTTTAATGGCCTTGGGTATAAAGCAAGAGAGGGAGTAAGAGTCACATTGAGAGGTTCATATTTTATAGAAGTCCTCTGCTAACAAGAAGAGAAGAAGGCATTTGGATGTCTGGGATGGGGCATGCAGAGGTGTGGTAGAGGAAGCTTGCGGGTACACCTCTGATTACATCTGATTTCTAAGAAAGGTTAAGTTCACAGAGCTAAATGTAGAAAGTAAGAGAGACTTGATGATAGGGGAGGGAATGTAAAAGAATTGTCTGAGAGTAGAAGAGTGAATCGAATAGAAAAATATGGGATAGTTGCCAGACATTACCAACAAAAAGCTCAGTATATTTAGAGGTCATAATCAAAAGACAAGTCATTGTAGTTCAAATTTCCCCCATTATATTGGACATTAAAAAACTGGCATAGTGTAGAAAAAGACTTGGAATTCATCTGGGCTGACAATTTTCCAGGCAAATGTATGATGAAGCAAGAGACACAAAATATTACAATAACAAACTATGGAAAAATCTGCAATGCAGAATCACTTATCTTTTCACAAATGCCAGAGGAAAGATAAGCCATATTGCCTTCAATAAATTGTGTATAACAAATGAAAATGGATAGATGCAAATTTCATCACATGGTACTGCAAATTTTTTCCTTTGCTTAAAGATTTATTTTCCATGTCTATGTGTGTGTTTGCCTCTCTGTGTGTGCATACGCATAAGGGTGCCCAAGAGGCAAGAAGAGGGTATTGGTTTCCCTGAAGGTGGAGGTTGGTCTTTGTGATCAGATGTGGGTACTAGGAGCAAAACTCTAATCCTCTGAAAGAAACAGCAAGGGCTGTTTCACGCTGAAACAACTCTCCAGACTCCTTCCTTTTCTTTCTTTTTAAAATATTCATTTTTTTCCAAGTGGGTAACCAACACCAAAACAAAACAAAACAAAAACAAAAAACAAACAAACAAAAAAAAAAACCCTCTCCTTTGGGAGATGGATAGAATGTATAATAACCACATTTGTAGAGCAGTTTATTCTCTTTTGGGGTTCACTAGTCATAAAAAAACATTCTGTCAGTCTTGCTTGCAAATAAAGCTTCTGGGGTCCAGCAGATATGTGGGTCAAAACATCATACAGTTGTGAAAATATTTGCCAATCATTTCCATGCATCTGCCTATGGTGGACTTCCTTACCAAGCAAGCACTCTATTGCTAGCTACAGTACTTTCTGGTGAGAGTCTCAGGAACTTTTTTTATTTGTTACCTTTTTCCCTCTTTGGATATTCTGCACTGGGCAGAAATAGGGGTCTGGCTCCATAGTTACAGGTCTTAGAACCAAGTCTGAGACAGGCTGAATGGACAAGCAATTCTCTTGGCTGCTCACAGGTGCCTACAGTACACTTGGAAGAAAATAATCAGAAAGTAGATATTAAGGAAAGATCAAATGAGGTCAGGACTCTGAATTCCTTAAATAAATATACCATTTTCTTCCCCCCAACCTCATCTCTCCCTAACTCTCTCCCTCTCCCTCTCCCTCTCCCTCTCCCTCTCCTTTCCCTCTCTTGGCAGAATTTGAGTTTTAAAATAGCCTTTCTAATCTGGGGTAGTTCTTTCTTGGTTGGCCCTATAGCCAGCTCTACATTCATGAAGTTGAGTGCCGTGGACACAGTCTTCAGATTCATTTTCTGTCTCACTTTCTTTGGTTTGAACAATGGAGAAGAAGAAGAAGGTTGAAAGAGAAGTTAAGGATGTCTTTCCCATTTGTCTGCTTTCTAGAAGAGCCTTGGTCACTCCAGAACTTTGTCCTTTGACATGGAACTCGCCCAGAGCTACAGTAATGTCCTTTCCTCCTATAGTGGCTTCAGGCCCAGGGATAATCAAACTACATGAGCCTAAACACAGTGACCACAGTGATCATGAACTTAAACTTTTCTTGCTAGTGAATTCAATCACGCACAATCTTCTTCGGTGTCTCTCTTCATTAAAACCTTTGGAGGCTTCTAGTTAAATTTTGGGTTTTGGCATGACCTTGACTAATAGGTCATTTCAAATTTTACTATAGGTAATTTTACAATGTACTTCCATGTCAAGGCTGCTTTATCAGAGGACTACTGAAGAAGACAGGCAAGTGTCAAGCATGCACAACATGCCCATACCTTCTTTTATTAGCTTGAGTGAATTTGTAATACCCATTTCTCATTAAAAAACAGAGTCAGAAAGGATTAACAGGCAACTGATTGCCATGGACAGAATGCAAGGATCCAATGAAAGTTTTACTTTCTGAATCAAATGTTATCTACAAAAATAGCAATATTTTCTACTAGGTGAACTTGAAACTGGAATCAGTTTGATGATAGGGCTGCCTCGATACCATGGGCAATTACTGTGCTAGTGATTAGCTTACTTGGAAATATCTCTGACCTATAAAAAGGTTCTGTATTAGAGAAAGAAACATAGGAAATGAAGTAATTTTAAAATACTTCAGAACTTTCCAATACTAACAAGTGGCCGATTTGATGGCTAATTTGTGCTAAATGTCATTAGATTAGTAACATAATCTTATATTTATCCAAGATTAGCAGTTTTGGTTACAAACACTGGGGGTCAAAGAATACTGTAGTTAATTTTCAATGAATTTGCTTCATAATCAACGGTTAATAATTACAATCCTATTTCCTTGTAAGGACTCATACTTTAAGATCTTGAGAATCTAGGGAAAATTCTGCTATCATCCAGGTGGTATTTAGGTCATGTTCCTTTTATATATTTTTGAATTCAACATGCTCTTATCCTAGAGATAAGATTGGCAATGTCAACAGTCAATATCAAAAAGATGTTACACACACATACACACACACACACACACATACACATTCATATATACACATATACACACACATATACACACATACACACACACATACACACACATATACATACACACACATACACATACAAACACATAACACACACAATTCACTATTCATTTATAAGATATACACTATATAAAGTCTAGAAAGAGTGACACACATCCTTATTAATATTGATATTAATATTTATAGAATATTAATATTCAAATTAATATCTTATTAATATTTAATACATAGGACAGCTAGGTGAAGGGAAATAAGATTTGTGTGTTAGCAACACTTATTTCCCAAGCAGTAGAGTAGGAAATTGTCTTATGAAGCAAAGCTCAGGGGTACTTTTGTTAGTCCCATTATCTTGAGCCTCAATCTCACTATCTAAGTTAAAAAAGAAATCATTCTTTTTACTTTAAAGACGCAGTCAGTTGTAAAATACAACATGCTAGAAACAGGTGCCAAAAAGAAACAAATCCATATTTAATGCTCTTATAACTTGCAGATTGCATTCTGATGTCAAATATGCTAGACCAGAAAAGTATATATTTATAATCTGATTAATAGGACAAGGTTACTTACTCTCCCCCAGTATGCTGCATGCAGTGAATAATACAAGAGTAAAAATTGCCTATCATAACTCTTAGCTCCAATACAAGCCCTCAATAAATGTTGCAGTTTTGTTGTGATCACCTCTGTGGGCGTTATGAAAAAGAAGACTGAGGTCTTCATTCTAAAGATTTTCCAAAACACTGAGTACTTTGAGAGGGAAAATAAATCATAAAGAATCTGTTCTCTGTGTTTTACAATAAGTGATTGGCATAGATAGTGTGATAAAGTGGCTTACCAAAGCTAAAAGATTGTTGGTCAAACCTAAGGCCTATTTCTGACCATTATTCATTCAGTTAAATAGGTTAGGTGATCTTACAAAGGCATTCTGGGTTAAAATCTGAGAACTACCTCCAACCTAGGACTGTATGGTTTTATTGATGTCTCCTTGGTTTCATACCTGTCATGAATCTCTCTAGATAGCTTGAATTATTTATTTTGAATTGCTGTGCTTTCTGTTTTCTTTTCTCTCCCTCTCTTTTATTAAAGGAAAACAAAACTATGAATACCAGAATTGCAAGTAAGTGTAATAAATATTTTGAAAAAAAAAAAAAACCCTGTATACTAGAGATTGTGGAATTCTGTACACGGTCAAAGCCTGCTTTCCAAAATATATGGTCTATAGAACTTTAAAAAAGGAAAGTTATAAATTACAAAATAAATGAAAAGAAAACTCATAAACACCAAATCGAGTAAAACATGTACAAAATTGATCAAGTGAAGCCTTGCACACGGACTCTGTCCTGTGCCAGTACATGGCTCCTGGCTGGCTTGTATCACCCTTGAGTCTACAGTCCTAAGACTGGGCTTGAACAGAATTCTCCATAACTCCAAGAACTAGAGTTCCAGCATATTCTCTACTGGTCCCATGCCAGCCCCACTTTCGATACTGACTGGCAGCTCCCAACACGCACGTTTAATGCCCCCGAGGCAGGGAAAATCTGAGAGGCTGTTAAGTAAAATCTGCTCTCGAAACAGAGAAACTGCCTCCAACTGTGACTTGGTTTTAAAGTTAAGTATTCAACAATCTGGAGCACTCCTTAGCTAAAATGAATAGCACTAGCTTACAATACATTCCTTACTTAGCTAAGAGGAACACAGCTGGCTCATGCTGCACTCCTTAGCTAAGAGGAGTAGAGCTAGCCCACACTATATTCCTTAGCTAAGAGGGATAGAGCTAGCTCATATTACACTCCTTAGCTAAGAGGACTAGAGCTAGCTTACACTGCTGTTTCCTTTCCACATTTAAAGAGAAGAGAAACCTTCTTGAGATAATGAAGAGGCTCTTAATAATGGAAATAAAATAAAGAAAACAGACGGGGGTGGAAAGAGTGTAAGATGTAGAGGGGATGGAGAACACCAAGATAACAAAGCTCTCTAAACCAATAGGATCCATGCACATACAAACCCACAGAGACAGAGGTAGCGCCCACAGCATGCTCACCTGCATGGGTGGGGACCAGTTGTGTTGGGGTCCTAGAGCTGAAGGGAGGAGTGGAATCATGTCCCCATCCCTAACCTAGAAGCAATCTCCAATTGATAATCACCTGCAAAGGAAACTTTAGTTTCCTCCAAGCGACTCCAAAACAAACTGCTGTTAAGGTAGGCTGCATGCCCAGCAGTAGATGGCCAACAGAAAAGGAAGTCAAATGGCATTTTTAAAGGTTCTTTGTCTCAAAATGTCATGCAAGCACCCTTCCTTTTTTTTTTTTTTTTAAATTAAGCTACCTAACTATTTTTATTATTTTATTTATATATTTTTCTTGTCTTTTTACTCTCCCGGTACTTTGCATATATATTGTGTCTTCCATTTTAGTGTTTCTAGTGTTTCTATGGCTTCTGAGTGTATGAACTTGTAGGTCTCTGATTTTTTTTTTTTTTTGTGTGTGTGTGCCTCTCTTGGGCTCTGATCCTTTTTTTTTTTTTTTCTGAACTGCTAGTTTTTATTTTATCTTATTTTTAAATTGTGTTTTTTGTTATTATCCTTTAGAAGCCTGCTTATTTTCTAATTAGAGACAGAAAGGGGGATAGATCCAGATGGGAGGGGGAAACAGTGATCAGGAAATAGGTGAGAACAAAATTCTATTTTCAGTAAAAGGAAGAAAGAAAGAAAAAACAGCGAGAACTTCTAAAAGCCATTCTTCGGAAGGTGCACTGACAGGTTTATACATCCTTGTCTCAGCCAGCGAAAGTGCTCAGCCTTCAGAAGAACAAATTGCTCATACTGAAGACTAACGCTGTGGAGTCCTCTTGGGATGTGGGTCTGGATAGCGTGGGACTCTGCGCACAGCCTCCTCTTTCCCCTCTTGTCTCTGTAACTGCTTTGCTTTTTTGTCTCCAGCTCGGCCCTGCAAACTCACTTCCCATGAAAATCAGGCATGCAGTCTGGTGAACTGGACCAGGGCTACCCTCAGATACCATCTAGATGCTTCTCCTCCCGACCCAAATCCATAGTACCATTTAACCCAGGCAAGCCAAGCAGAATTTTACTGAGTTCGTTAAGTTTTGAAGGGAAGTTCCAATAGTCAACTACTTCTTGTGCAGCATAATTCACTAACATCTTGCCTACTGACGTTTGTCAAGGCTCGGGTCTTAGATTTGCAGATGCACAATCTAATTTTACGGTTTGTCCATTCAGTGCTGGCAGTCCTTAGCTCGGTGCACACGTACAGTTTCCTCCGTGTTGTCCTGAAGCCCCTCCCCCTGCCTTTTAGCCCACTCCTCCTTCTAATCACATTTTAGCCTGTTGTTTTGTACTCTAGCAAATTTCTTGTGAGAACACAGGCTAATTTCTGATAGTTTTCTTCAGATAACCACAAAACGCTTCTTTTTAATTCCTTCAGTTCTCTGAGAAAGTGCTTCCCTGTTAGAGCGGCATACCCTAACTATTCTAAAACACTAATTCTTCCTTCCAACCTCACTTAGCCTACTCTTTGTACGCTTTACTTTTGCCATGTTTTGGTTTTGATCCTGGCATGTATTGCTACATGATATAATATGCATTTTGTTTTTTTTTGGTTTTGTTTGTTTTGTTTTTGTTTTTCTTCCTCCAATCATGAAATGTAAGAGAAGACTTTGACCTAATCTTTGTGGCGTTTGTATCACCTACAACAGAAGGCTCTTCCTTAATGCACAGACAGTGTCTGATGGGATCCTTCAGTTTACATTCTTGTCAAAAGGTGACTGTGTCATCTACTGGGCCTTAGGTTAAAATGCCACACCTCTTTCAACCCGCTCTTATGGCAGTTAGCTAGACTAGGTTACCACCCCACCCCAAAGACAAGCTTTGTTCTGTGTTGTTTTTAAATAAACCATGAGCTTATTTTAATAGTACGTTCCATATTTTGGCACTGTACCCATTTCTGAATGAGATCATTCATTTTCAGCCCCAAACAAGGTCAAAGGCATTTCCTGGTCTTTCAATAACTTTTATACAAAACCACAGTAGGAAGTTTTCTTCCTATTGCACCGAATACTGAGCACTGGGAGAGATTTGGAATATGACCGTAGAAAAGTAAACTCCAGAACCGCCTAATTCTGGTAATCACAAATGAAAGGTTGACTGCCTAGGGCATGCAGCAGGCAACAAGCTGCAATGTACACCTGTAATCCAAACTTGTACACACCAGTAAAACATGTTCCACCTTTCTGTTGGCGATGTTCTCATTCACTGCCTGAATGCTGTCTGAACTTGATAATTTTCCGCTTTAGTCATATTCATGTAGATCAAGAATTACATGGAGCAAATGACACCACACACAGAGATACACAGGCACAGACAAACACAGACACACAGACACAGACACAGACACAGACACACACACACACACACACACACACACACATACACGGCAGGGACAAGAGTGCACAGGCACATGCTATAGATGTTAGATGTGCAATTAGTGGTTTCCTCCACGAATGAAAATAGTATAAAGGATAGTCACCCTGTGCCAGTGGAATGGACACAGTCACATAACCCTAGTTTGTGATTACAACTGCATGAAGATCCACAGTACCAAGTGGAAGTAGGAAGGAAAGTGAGCAGTTTCTAGTCATTATTTCTTCAACGTCTTAATCATAATTTAGAATTTAGTAGACAAAATTCATAACTGTGATGAAGTGAATGGGTGGAAAGCAGCCATTCACAATTGGCGGACACTGCAGTCATATGCTATAAAGAACATGCATGCATATTTCTGCATGCCAAGGCAGAAGACAAAGTGAGGTTTCCCTTAATTCTTGTGCTTTCAACTGAAAGAACATTTCTACTTTGTCTTTCTTTGTCTTCCTTATTCCTTGGATTTTGAAAATTGCTGTAAGAGTGTAATTTTAAACATTTTACTCAACAAAAATTATATATTCTATGCCTATATTTTTGTAATTCCAAGGCTATTGCTTGAATGGCTGAGGCTTATTAGAGATATATGTGCTGTAGATCCTATTCTCTGGACCTTGGTGTCTTGTTCTTTAAAATGAGGGGAGAGGACATGAAGATCTCTGATGATGTCCTTCTCTGCTTTTTTTT
>JADRCD010235156.1:14664-47596 GCA_019843815.1 Montemys delectorum
TGTTCCCATGACACATGGATAAGTAGATAGTAGGTTTGGCACAAATATCCACTTGTTAAACATGGCAACTGTGGGCTTGTGCCTCAGCATTTAGGCAGCATAACTTGTAGGTGGTCTTATTTGTGATAATTTCCCTTCTTTAGGGTATCTCTTATCTCTAGGGAAAAGAGTAGGAACCAAATTCAGCCTCTTCTCACCCCATCCCCCCCCCCAGGAAGATAATCCTGGTGCACAATTTTGTTTAATGCAAAGGGTGGGAGGGACATTATTACCCAGTCATTGGAGACCGAGGATGCTACTAAGTACCTCTTAGGACAGTATGCATTCTCCACTGGATGCAAAGAAATATCTGTCCCAGCTATCAGTAATAACAAGATTGAGAAAACCTGGTCTTAAGAGAGAGGCTTTAGATTCACGATGGCCTGGCCAAGTTCATGTAAAGTAAATAAAATAGGAATTTAGGGATTACTCTTGTCTTTTAATGTCAAATGGCCCTACAAACATACACTTATGGCTTAATTAAGTATTTATGAGAAGCTTATACATTAACCAAATGAGAGAAAATTTTTCTTTAAATACAAGGGAGCTAAATTTCCTCTGGACATCTTCTTCTCAACATGTTTCATAGTAAATCTGATAGATTGCACTTTTAAAAAATAAATAAGACATTTAGAGATTATTGGGCCTAATATAGCAGAGCTACTGGATTCAGTCCCTTTTCAGTCTCAAGTCCTTGTAGCTAAACACATATTTCACTATAGTCAACACCCTGCACCCTCCCTCCAGTGTAGACTTGGGGCTAAGAACCAGTCTTTTACACAGAGCCTGATCCATCTTGGATGTAAAAAACAGCTGTGGCAGTTCTTAAACACAGAGAATTGTCTCTGTGAAAAGTACCTATTATTGAAGATGAGGTCAAATAATGGAATACTTCCCACACTAAACCCCAATGCTTTATAATTGTTTCACTGTAAGTTACTCTAAAATATAACCCACACACCTCTGCCTTTTATAAAACATGCTACTGAACTTCATCTTCTCTTAGTGGCTTTAAAATGTCATTGTAAAGAATGTTGTGGTGGTTTGAATAGGTATGGCCCCCATAGACTCATGTGTTTGAATGCTTGTCCCATAGGGAGTGGCACTATTAGGAGGTGTGGCCTTGTTGGAGGAGTGTGAGCCTTGCTGTAGGACATGTGTCACTGTAGGGGTAGCCTTCGAGGTCTTCTATGCTCAAAGTAGGCCCAGTGTGACACACAATCTCCTGCTGCCTTTGGATCAGGATGTGGAACTCTCAGCTCCTTTCCGGCACCATGACTGCCTGTAAGCTGACATGCTTCCTGCCATGATGAGAATGGACTAAACCTCTGAATCTGTAAGCCAGTCCCAATTTAACACTGTTCTTTATAAGAGTTGCTGTGGTTACGCTGTCTCTTCACAGCAATAAATCCCTAACTAAGACAAGTGTTAGCTCTCCATCTGTGCCAGGAGCTGGGGTTCACACACAGCATTTATTTTTACTAAGGTTTTTGTTGCCGTCGTAGGTCAGGGGTAAATGATACACTTGCTGTTTCCAAGTCCTTACCTTCCCAAAGTGACCGCAGGGTGAATGACAACGTATTCCTAGGAGTAAAACACCTTGAAACCTAAGTTCTCTTATCCATTCTATATGCTTAGAATTGTTTAGCAAAACGTGACTCTCAGAGATAAACCCAAGAGGAAAAACTAGCCTTTCACATTATTTTGAAATTGTGTAACACTTACTGAATGTTATAACTGTGTGCTGTACATACCCTGAATGGTTTTCTTTTGCATGACTAGTTAATTTTGTCCTCATAAGAACACTGTGGGGTAGGTTCCAGTGTACATTTATCCAGATACAAAGAGAGATGACTGAGGCAGAGAATTTTTTTTTTTTTTTTTTTTTATAAATGATAATGTTCTGATTTAAAGCCAGGTGACTTGACCCCAGAACTTTGTTTGAAACCACTACTACAAAGGCAGCAAAACGTTAGGCTGCAGGCTGTGGGCTGAGTGCTATCCACAGACATGTTTTGTTTGGCTCCTGAGCCAGTAGTAATTTTGGGGGCGGGGCATCTACACCTGTGCAGCTTGCACAGCCTCTGACAGAAGGGAGCATAGTGCTGCCTTTCCTTTCACTTGCTCAGCTGTGGGATTAGCATGAAGAAAGGGATGTTCTTTTCTAATTTGGACAAGGGGGCCAGATGAGCTAGTGACATCCATGGTTGTTAACACTAATGAAACAAATTTCATGGATTATTCACACAAAAGTACAAATGTCTGGCTTTCAAGAAAGGGCCACAAAAGGATGAATTATGACCAACGTTCCAGGTAACAGCAGTTTCTCTAGACAGGAATCAACCCACACATTCCTGGGAACTGCCAGGCATGGTGGGGGTTTTTCAAGCTGTGACCTCTGTATAGCACACTCTGGTATTTCCTTTTAAAATCTGCTCCTCTTTCCGTCTTATAAATAGTTCACTCACTCACTCACGGTGCTGTAACTAAGTTCCTCCCTTATGCGAAGGAACAGAAAACTAGTGTAGCTTCCCTGAGCTGGCTGGCTCCCTCAGGTGACCAACAGGGTGGATTCTGTTTTCCTGTGCAAGCTGTTTTGTAGGACACACTGTTCTCTTGTTCCATGCCTGGCAAAGAAAAGAAAAAAAAGAGAAGAAAAAAACCCACATAACTTTGCTCTTGGTGTCCGGTGTCTGATAGCTGCTCTGCTTGGAGCACTCCCCTATCTACAGGAAAACTGTGTGCTTGACCATTCACATTTTAAAGGCATCTGTGTTTGTTGTTGTTGCTTTTGACGGCAAAACAACCATCACTTAGGCTTGTAGCTTGTGGGCAACTGGAAGAGGAGTTTTTGCTGAGTGAACGGTCCTCATCTGGTGAGTGCCAGGCACTTTCCTTTCCAGCTTGAGCTTCAGCACATGGCCCTTTGTCCCTGCCAAGCCAATGGGATCCAGTAATTCCACATAGCCTGCCTGTGTCCTAACCACAAGGATGGATGCCCTGGCCTGCAGAGACACCTGATACACAGTGAGGATACGGATAGCATCATCGCCTGGCCTCAAGTCTGGCTAAGGATACACTTAGCAATAGCGTGCCTTTATTTGATTTAGAGACAGTGGGAAATCATTTCACCTTTTGGATCTTTGTTTCATGCCCAGGATGCCAGCAATAGCATTGGAACCTCTATTCTGTCAAGTTCTTCTGAAGACCTACATGTGTTTGACCAGAATTTTGACATTTGATTTTTTAAACAGAGATTTATTTAATGAGTCTCTCCTGCTTTTGTGTCTACAGAAGACATTTACACACACACACACACACACACACACACACACACACACACACATACACACACACACACGGGACCAGCTTACTGCAAGAAATTTTCATGTCTCTTTAGAGAAAAGGAAATCCTAAGAGCTGATGACGTATGCATCAGCTGACAGCACCAACCAAGACTCTAGGAAAGAAAGCAAACCTGGCTGGATTGTTACCTGTTTGCCTTTTCTCTTTACCCTGCCCCTTGCTACCTAAAGACGTGACGTACCTGGATCTCCTGCAGCTATTTTTTGAGCCTAAGGAATAGGTTAACACAGTATGTATTATGTAGCAGAAAGCTAGAAGCTCATGGCATTGTTGATGAAGCTACACAACTTACAATGTGGGAATTTTATTTATTTTCTAAGTTTTGGTATCACAAAGTATAGCAGTACTCCTACTCCCACATAGGGTTTGTATGGGGATTATTTAAATAATACATGCATATGAAATTGCCTCTGGATGTTAGAAATCAGTCAGTCCAATGAACTAATATATTATTCTTTTCCCCCTCATTTACCCTTCCATCCATATCTTCAACTTAAGAGGAAACTAACCCAGAGTTACTTGCTGCTAGCTAACACTTTAAAACAGGCTTCTGCGTAGAGAGAGGCTTCGGACTTGATGGTAGATGAAGAAGATCTGTCCTTGAGTAAATAGTCTTAGGAACCTGAAAGAGATTTCCCTTCAACTTCAGCAGCAGGTGGGGCCCTGTCAGGCTGTGGCAGAGAGAAGGTTTGGCATTACTGAGAAGGGAACAGGAACAATGTCCAAGAGAAAGTAAGCTCCAGAAAGTTTCCCAATCTTCTTGCAGCCTCAAATATTGGGCTTCCTGGGAAAACACAGAAGAATGAAAAAGCAAAAGGGAAAAGCTCACTGTGTGCTTCCATGCCCCAGAGGTACAGACAGAGAAGGACCTGCCTCTCTTCCAGCATCTAAAAGCATGCATAATTGATTGATCCCTACATGCCTGTTCACCTAGGAATGGATAACTCCTTTTAAAGAAAGTTATATCATTGTACAATTTCTCTTTTCTAATCAGTGGGTTTGTGTTTATTTACTTTTTATACTAAACCATTCTGCTATCTAACTTCCCCTTAAAAGAGAGATCAGCAGAGTTGTCTCTTCAGTCAGATAAGTATTCTAGGCTTCACTTTCCATAGTGGCATGCAGAGGTTCTACATTTCCTTTGCTCACTTGTATGTGGAGTAAATAAGTAGCTGCCGGTGGTATGCCCGGGAAGGTCTGTGTGCTTGTTAAATAGCCCCAAGCTGGCGGCCTGCAGCTTTCCAGTCTCTGCTTGCAAGAGACTGTGAGAAATAAACAAGAAATATTTGGTAACAGGTAACTTTTTCTCACCAGGAATCCTTACCATAAAACAAGCTAAGCTATAGGGCTGGCCTAAAGGCATGGAAGAGAGAAGCGCTCTGATACGAACGGACCCGGCAGCAAGAACAGCCAGATTCAAGTGCTCCAAGGTTAATGTAAAATTCGATAAGCAAGAGAAAGCAGAAAGCAAGACTGGATTTAAGTTTTTTTTTTCCCTTCAAGATAAACATTCCCAAATAAAATAAAATGCTCTGTGGACTAGAGCAAGAAGGTTCCTGCAGCTGTTAAGGGTGGTGGATGGAAAACACAGATAAGCATATCAGCCTTTGACTCTTAAGTGCAAACAGGACAAGAAGCAGACATAAAGTCTGCTCTATGGGCCGGTAGGTAGCTGAGCAGAGTCTAGTGATGGAGCAGACCCCTCGAGTCTGGCTCTGAGGCTGCTGGGCATTGGTGTCGCCACTTTGTTTTCTTCACCGGCTTGTATGCAAGTGTCTCATGTACTATGAATAACTCATACGGGCTATGCCACAGGAGAGGCTAAACGCATAGAGAGCAAATGTAAAGGAGACAAACCAGTGAGAGGAGGGCAATCAGGATTGGGAAAGCTTTGGGAAAGACTGGAGTTGGTCCATTCTGTGGCTGGGTCTCTTGTTCCCATAAACATATTGATTTTCACCCATTCTCCTTGCTTTGAACCCTTGTCTAACTTTTCTTTCACAAATAGCACTAAGACTTAAGACTTATAAATTGGTTTACATTATGCAGTGTTCTAGGCATGCTATATATACATATGTCTATTCTGTTGATCTTCACAATCCCATGACTAGGGTACAGATGAGATATCTGAAGCCAGGAGATGTCAAATAACATCCTCCAAGTTTATGCAGCTGCAAGTGATGCAACTCAGAGTGCAATATAGACATTGTGGCTACAGACTGTGTGCTCAACCAGCAGCCTATTCCAAGGCCATAGGTCATCACCCTCACCCCAGAGCTGGCTTTTGACCAGACCAGAGACCACAGAGCAATAACTGCACTTCACCCTTTGATGTATATGAGTATATATTTGGTCATTTTCTCAAGGAAGTTGTCTAATGCAACTTTTAGATGCAATAACCAATTTGTAGAAACCAAGGACATTCAGAAAGGCACATATGGAAACAATCCCCACATGCCAGTTAGTATGGAATTTGCCAAGACCTCAACTCAGTAAATAAATTTCTTCAGTAAATAAATTTCAGAGATAGAGTTAAAAGGAGAGAGGGAGGGGGAGGGCAAGGAAGCAAAGAGGAGCAAGATGAGGATCTGACCTACAGATTAAAAGTGGCTTAAAAGATTTATAATTAGGGCTGGTGAGATGGCTTAGCGGGTAAGAGCACTGACTGCTCTTCCGAAGGTCCTGAGTTCAGATCCCAGCAACCATATGGTGGCTCAAACCACCTGTACTGAGATCTGATGCCCTCTTCTGGTGCATCTTCTGGTGTAGATAGCTACAGTGAATTATTCCGGAGCTAGCGAAGCCAGAGCTAGCAGGCCAGCAGAGGTCCTGAGTTCAATTCCCAGCAGCTACACGCATGATGGCTCATGGCCATCTGTACAGCTACAGTGTACTCATACACATAAAATAAATAAAATAAATCTTTAAAAGAAGATTTATAATCACTTACAACACATGAGTGTTATTTGGAATCCTATTAAAACAAAATATAAAAAAGTAAGCTGTAACATTTATGAACATTATTTGAATATTTAATAATTTATAGTTTTATGGTAAAGTTTTCAGAATTATAGTGTTATGAATATAACTACTGAAGTATGATGAGCGAGGTGATGCCTGGATCAGTTTCAAAACAATGTGGACAGGGACAACTGAGTGGGGGCAGCAATGATATTGGATTGGCCAAGAGTTGCTAACTATTTAAACTGGGTAATAGACATGTGGTGGCTGTACATACATAAGCTTGAAGAGTCTCCATATGAAGAGGTACATACAAGTAGAAATATGCTGAGCTTTAAAATTAAGGCAAGGAGGACATTCTAGACATACTAATATTTTGTCAGCACACACATAGTTTCTCCTACCTTTGACAAGTGTTTGAAAACTTAAGGGAAGAATGAAGGGAGTATATTGTTCTCGTTCTCAGAAGACAAGCCATGGAATTGTTAGTAGAACCTGCAGTCTACCCCCTCTATGGTTATGTCACAAAAATATTCTCATAGCAAAAGCATATAGCCCTTGGTAACCTTGCCAATACATCACCACCTGCTTCTCATGGCCACATGGGTTCACAAGGAAGTATGTGGAGGAAGAAAACCACGTTTGATGGTCATAGGATCAGAGGCTGAAAACTACATGGTCAGTGGAAGGAAATATGAGACATTCAATTACATATCAGAAGAGACCCCATGAAATAATATTCAAAGTGTGGTCCTGAGACTGTCTTCTTTTGGTACCCTTTGCCAAGAATTTATCAGCTGAGCAATCTTAGATGAGCAGCTAATAGGGATTTCAACTGTCATATCTACAAGTTGAAAAACATGGATTAACCATCGTAGGAGATAAGTCTACCTACTTGGTAAGACTATTAACTTTTACTCTACAAACTGAGTCTGAGAATGCCAAGCCAAATGCATAGCCTGTTCCTGCCTTCTAAAAGCTTCTTTGTGGCTTTACTTAGCACTGAGCCACAGAGGTGAAATATATAGATCTATGAAGACAACCCATTAAATAAAATGGGAGTGAAGAGCCATATGCCCTACAACGGGCTCAATGTCCCAACTCAGGAGATGGGGTTCAGAAGGGAGTGAAGAGGTTTTCTATTGAGACATTGCCTAGTCTGTCTAATTTTTATTTGTTTTTTGACAGAATCTCACTGCATATCCCAGGTTAGCCTCAGATTCATCATCTTCCTGCCTCTGCAGGAGTGTTGTGATTAGCTGTGTAGGGCATTACACCCAACTCCTCGTCTTGTACTCAATCATTCTAGGGTGAACATTCTCCTGAATCCAAGCTGTACCCCAATAGCTGTAATACGTATATTATTGGGTCAAACATAACTGACAGAAAATTTTCAAGCCGTTATGTTTTCTCAGCTTCTAGAACTCAAGATCTCTGACACAGCTGTAGAGCTGTGGTTTAATACAGGTGTATGTGAGACAGCAGGCTTGAAGCTTCCCCATGCTCTATCATTAGCTCTGCAGCAACATTTTAAGAGAGTCATTTGCCCAATGTGCTAACGGCCTGAAAAGAGGGAGCAAGTCCTTAGACGTGATGAAGCTTATTAAGTAAATTAGCTGACAATACTTCTGACCTTAAGTTGTTGTGGTTGTTCACTAATCAAGAACTAATTCTCTCATCTTGCAGAGCCTAATTATTACTGTGCTTATGGTTTTCCTTTTGACCTGAAGTACCTCTTCACAAAGCATAGACATTCCTTAAGGCATTGCCTCAACTGGTCTTAACAAGAGACGAGATGAATCATAGGAACAGCCTGGCACCATCTCAATTTGTAATGCTCTTTACCAAGGGCCAAATCTCAGAGCAAGATTCAAGGAGCTTGGCGTTTTCTCCTCTCTCTTCCCCTCCTCCTATCTCCCTTCCTCTCTTTTTCCTCCCTTTTGGCTTCACCTCACCCTTCCAATCATTTACTTTTATCCTGGTAATTTTCTTATCAAAAGAAGGTTATTGACAAAAATTGCAGCAAGTGTCTTAGCTGACAGAATTATTGTCAAGGGTGAACTCATATATAAGGACAATGGGAACACAGTCGGGTTTATCTTGATCTTCAGGAAAAGTTCAATGGTGCTCTCAAAATTCATCAGGGGCAACAGATGAAATATTCAATGCAATCTGTTGCATAACAGATGCACAGAGATTCCTAAAGTCCACCTCCACAAGACCACATCTAGCCGTAGCTTTCATGCCTCAACTCTAAGGTCTCCTCACAACTTGAAGATGTGTGTTGAAGCTTCTGTTAGCTGATCCAACAACTCTCTAATCAGCTTATACAAACTATCATCCTGTATGTCTAGGTCAGGCTAATTCCTCTAGCTGTGTACATTATCTTCCCTTTTATTCTTCTCTTTTCTCTTCTTTTCCCCCTCTTCCTTCTTCTTTGCTCCCCTAACTCATCTCTTCTTGCTCTTTTTCCTCTCCAGTAGGATCTGTCAAGCAGGCAGTTTGAATTCATTAGCTTTCCAACTCAACTTCCTAAGTGTCTAGAATCACATTCAAAAGTCACCACTTTTGCCCCATGCATATTTTTTTCTGATCACACACTATTATGGAAATGATGAACTGCCAATTGATTAAAAAAAAGAAAAGAAAAAAGAAAAAAGAAAGTGGCCAGGAGTGGAAGTGAACCAATACCAAATGAGTAATGTATATCAAGAAAATAAATATGTGAATAAGTGTGACAAAAGATATTGATAATCTAGTAAATTGACAGGGAACAGTTAAGATGAATATAATCTAGTGAGAAAACATAGCTAAGAAATAATTCATAAAAGTTTACATTTAGGAAGGAAAATTTATATTCATACTTAGGCCATACCATGCTACTCTCAATGAATCTATTAGTATATTTTTTCTGTGTATTTTCCAATACAGGGATATTCAGATCTCTCTTGTCCATTCATGGTGTGTAAAAAAATTCCTATAAGCACTTATTATTTTGATAAAGTCATTTGCCTATGACACAGCACACCTTCTTCCTAACTATTGTTAGGAGCTATCGTAGCAAATAATTTCTTTCTTGCTTGTATATAGAAGCAACAACTACCATCAAGCAATCTATTTCCTCCAAAGGAGAGACTTGATAAATATACCCGTTTCATACCTGTGAGATAACATTCTATACACTGACCCATTGTCTAAGAAAAGTGGCAAATATTCAGAGGCAGAACATGACATGGGACCTCTATCACTATCAAACAGAGGAGCCCAATTGGAAATTGATTCTAACCACTTATCATCTTTGGTGGTAACAGTTACATCCCTTACTAGAAAGTAAAAATGCATTTTTATAGTTCCACCAGACACCTTCACTGCATTTTACTGTAGAAGGACAATGAAGAGGAATGAAGGCTCAGCATTTCACAAAGGATCTCTACTGAAAGTTTAAGTAGGTGATGATGTCATCAACTTAGCTAAGAACTAGTTTTGTGCACAGAAATTATATACAAGATAATTCACTGGATTTTTTACTCTTAAATTTGTAAGAAGCTGGACTTAAATGTTTTAAAAATCTCTTAATCTCTAGAAAACAGTTATGAGTGAATGCTTAGAATTGCAACATGCTTTATTGGGTTAATTACATGGTGGTCATGCCTTCATGCCTCTGGATACTGTAACTTTCACACATTTCCATATATGTTCAATGACAGTTATAGAACTCTGGACAGAAGGCACAGGAGTTGTTTTGCCAATATTTCAAATGATGAGACTTGCTTTCTCATTCCGAGGAGTATGAATAGTACTTCATTATTTTTTGAGCATAGTACTATTACCACCAAAAAGGATGTGCTAGGGACTCTTGACCTATTCCTCTTTTCTGAAAATAACCACCCCTAACTTCTAATAGTTCCAAGAGGATCCAATAGTTCCAATAGTTCCATGAGGAAAAGGGGTACAACACAAGTCGAGGAGCCTAGTTCCAATCTTGGTGTTGGTATTTTTATCAGTTCCTATTGTGCTTTTTATGTTCCTAAAGTAGCTTAGTTGTGGAACAGATAGAAAGGTTAGTCATGAAAGGTAGAATTAAGCATATGTTGTCCTGCAGGATAAACACTCTCTTACTCATTTGAGCATCCATTAGAGCATTCTTTCTCAGCTGCAATGAGGGATGACCCTAGAAGACCTTACTTTCTTACCTCCAAGACCTCAAGCTCAGTCTCAGTCTCTGAAATGATTTGCATATGCTAATTATGTAAGGCCATTACAACTGATGACTAAAGGGCTAGCTCCACCTCAGCCCAGATTCTGGTGGAAGGTTCAAACCCCACCTTAGTCTAGACTTGTTGCTAATGATAATATGCTTTGTCTTGGCAAATGAGGGTATGGGACAATAAACTTAGTGTGTTTGTGTGTGGAAAACTGTCAAGTTGGCATAAACGTATGAAAGGAGTCCTCAGCCAGCAAGGTGGCTCAGTAGATAAAAGTGCTTGCTGCCAAGCCTGAGGACCTCAGCTTATTCCTCAGAACCCACAGGATGCAAGGAGAGAACTCAGTCCTCTGAGGTGTCCTCTGATCTCCACATGCATTGCATGGCATACATATGCCCAAATACACACACACACACACACACACACACACACACACACACACACACACAATTAATCAATGCTTTAAAATTATCTTAAAAGCAATCTTTTAAAAATACCTCTTTATGTTTGGTTGTATAAACATTAACAGACGCTATAGCGGGTTTTTTTATTTGCTGCTGGCCCAATGAGCAATGAGCAGACAATGCATGATCTCTTTAATTATATGTTAGATCTTCCTACAAAAGTCACCTCTCAGAGTACATTAGCATCCTGCTAGGAATCCTAAATGTGGGTCTAAAACTATGTCTCATGTCTATCCATACAACTACATATTTAAAATAATATTTAGGCATAGAAACAAATTTTTAAAAAAAATTTTTAAATTATTTTTTATTTATTTTTTTTTTGCGGGGGGGGGAGTTTTCGAGACAGGGTTTCTCTGTGTATGCCTGGCTGTCCTGGAACTCACTCTGTAGACCAGGCTGGCCTCAAACTCAGAAATCTGCCTGCCTCTGCTTCCCAAGTGCTGGGATTAAAGGCGTGCGCCACCACTGCCCGGCTAGAAACCAATTTTTTTATAAAGTGGAGTGTTGAACTGTTGTTTAGGTAGAAAGCAATTTTAAAGAATTGCTTAATAGCCAAACATTTTAGAAGAATATTTTCAAAACAGCAGTTTTTATGTAAATATGATATATCATATTCCTTCTCTATTTTAAACACAAGCTGGCTTTATTCTAAGAAAAAGCTTTCTTTCATCACAAAACCTCCCCTGGCCTCCCACCTCTACTGACACACTTGGCAGCAAAGACTGTTTTCTGCCTACAGAGTCACAAAAACCAGAAAACGCCCCATCAATCATGAGCTGGAAGGCTTAGCCCTGTGAAAACACCATTTTCCCCTTTATCTTAACAGTACCAAATAATGGCACTGCTGCACGATTCTATAAACTTTTATTGTTAGCAGAAGTTCTGATGTCCCATTGCACATTCCTTTCATTACTTTGCTTGGGGAGGGGGGTGGGAATCTAAACTATTTCTGAAACTATTCGTGGATGCCCCCACCCTTTAAATACTTGCAGGCTTATCTGAGTTTGAAGGTAGTTTTTGCTCAATGTATGCCAAAACCTTTATCCAGTGAACGGAGTGTTTGGTTATCATGTCTTGAATTTTAATACACATGAGATGTATATTTTCAATTTTCTTAGGGATATTATTAAATTGTGATAGCAAAATAATCCCTGAAATAATAACATTTAACTATTTTAAATATGTTATTCCAAACATTTTTTTTTCTGAATCAGGAGAAAGTAGAAAACAGAATCGCAGACAGCATTTGTAGCCATTCCTTCACAATGCATCATTAACCAATCATTTTTAAAAGTAACTCTTTCTTCTGTATGTATAGTCATGGCCTTATATCCAATCAAATCACAGCCTTATATCCAATCGAATCACAGCCCTGCTAATGGTGCCTCCCTTCCCCTGGATTTTGTCCTAGTTATTTATCTAAATAGAAAGCTAGTGGCTTCTTGCAGAAAATATCCCTCAGCCTTTCTATTCTTTGGAAAAACTAACAGTGTATATCATTTGTATGTAGTTTAACTTGAATAATAAGCAATTCTTTTTTTTATATGTCTCCTTTGATTTATATTTTATTATATGGACATTCTTCCATTCCTCAATATCAGACACCATTTGTTTTCCTATTCAGTGTCTACTATTTGGATTTTCTGGTCTCATAACACACATCAGCCCTTTCCCTAATCATTTTCACACCATCTAGATAAAGAAAACAACTGACAGGCTTCACAGTGATTCTACAAATGCAGACTTAAAATTGACTCTCTTTTGCCCATCCTGGATTCTGAGTCTTTTTAAATTATTCTTTCAAATACAGGGCTGGAGAGATTGCTCAGTGGGTAAAGTGCTTGCTGTTCAAGCATGAGACCCTCTTTTGGATCTGTAGCACCTAGGCTAAAAGAAAAAAGCTAAGCGTGGCTGTGAATGTCAATGAGGAGGCTATAACTCCAGTGAGGAGCATCCCAGAGATTTGCAGGCCAACTGCTTTTTCTGAAACAGCTTGGCTCTAGGCTCAGTGAGAAATTTTGTCTTAAAAAAAAAAAAAAAAAAAAAAAAGGAAGGAAGGAACGGGTGGAGGGAAGGGAAAGGAAAGGAAAGAAAAGAAACAAAAATAATCAAAGTGACATTTGTGCACACACAGGTGGACACAGGCATGGCATACATGTAAATTTCTTTCAGAAACACAATATAAAGAAAAGCAAGAAATATCTGAGTATGCTGTGGACAAGAAGGGAAAGGAGAAAAGAAGCCTAGTGAGTTTTCTTCTCTCTAGCTTGCAATCATTCTTCCACGAATCCCTTATCCACCTCATGTTCTATGTCTCCATGTCCATTCATACTTAAAAGTTTCCAATCTGTCATTTTGAACATGTTCATTCCTGTTTTTATTCCTTGCTGGCATCTACACCTGTTCCTGGAATGCCTCTTCCCTCTGCCTAGTTAGTGAAGAGCTGGCTTCCTGGCTTGCCCTAGCTCTAGCCTACACTTTGAATTGCTGGCTCCTTGAGGCTCCCAGGGAATCCCATGAAGCCTTCAGGAAGCATTTCCCACATTCTGCCTGATGGAGAATATGCAATAAACTATACTTGCTCTAGAAAGTCAGTGATCATGTAGCAATTCAGGTATCCTGCAATCATTTATAATTGTTCATGTTGCATTTATACATTTTATACAAGAAGAAACTGAACCTGATAAATTGTATGCAATGGGCTAATGCCTTATTTGGATAGGATTAATTAGGTCAGTAGAATCCCAGAGCCACACAGTTCTGAAAACCATGTCTGTTATCACTTTTGGAAAGTAACTTATTTAAAATTAGGTCTCTGTCTTACTACTTTTCCACAATTTTTATTCTCCAGGAATTTAATGAATATTCATGAAAAGCTTAGATTCAAGTGATATACCATTACCTGCAGGCACAAGTAAACAATACGAACAAGAGGCAAAAGAAGGAGAGAGATTCTGGGTTAAAATTTGTACTGACAGAATAGAAAGTGAATGATCACAGGCTGGCTAAGCCAGCATCACAGTCTTCCCGCTTGACATTTACAAAGCCAGAGTGTCAGCTCCAGTGTTTACTTCCATGATTACCTCTCATCTGGTGAAATGTTTGGACCTAGAATTAATCTTCTGTGGATATAAGAAATTCTAAGACCTTTAACATGAAGAGGTGATGGATTTTGTCAAAGGCTTTTCAGCATCTAATGAGATTATCGTGGTTATTTTTTTTCTTTCAGTTTGTTTGTATGGAGGATTACTTTGATGGATTTTCATATATTGAACCATGCCTGCATCTCTGGGATGAAACCTACTTGATCATGGTGGATGATGTTTTTGATGTGTTCTTAGATTCAGTTTTTGAGGATTTTTGCATCAATGTTCACAAGGGAGATTGGTCTGAATTTTGTTGTTGTTGTTGGGTATTTCTGTGGTTTAGGTATCAGAGTGACTGTGGCTTCATAGAATGAATTTGGCAGTCTTTCTTCTGTTATCTATTTTGTGAACTAGCTTTCAGAGTATCGGTATTAGCTCTTCTTTGATAGTCTGATAGAATTCTGTACTATAATCATCTGGCCCTGGGCTTTGTTTGGTTGCAAGATTTTTAATGACTTCTTGTGTTTTCTTAGGGATAATAGGACTGTTTAGTTTGTTCTTGTATTTTCTTAGGGGTGATAGGACTGTTTAGTTTGTTTACCTGATTTTGATTTAGCTTTGGTAAGTGGGATAAAAGGTGCATACTAAAACACAACAAAGCCAATATACAGCAAGCCAATGGCCAATATCAAATTAAATGGAGAGAAACTTAAAGCAATCCCCTTAAAATCAGGGACAAGACCAGACTGTCCACTCTCTCCCTTTCTTCCATATAGTACTTGAAGTTCTAGCTAGAGCAATAAGACAACTAAAGGAGATCAAGGGAATACAAATTGGGAAGGAAGAAGTCAAAGAATCTCTGTTTGCAGATGATGTGATAGTATACATAAATGATCCCAAAAAAATCTACCAGAGAACTCCTGATAAATACCTTCAGCAAAGTGACTAGATACAAAATTAACTCAAAAAAAATTAGTAGCCCCCTTTATACAAATAAAAAATGGGCTAAGCAAGGAATTAGGAAAAGAACACCTTTCAAAATAGCCATAAATAATATAAAATATCTTGCTATAACTCTAACCAAGTGAAAAACCTGTACGACAAGAACTTTAAGTCTCTAAAGAAAGAAATTGAAGAATATATCTGAACATGGAAAGATCTTCCATGCTCATGGATCTGTAGGATTAACATAGTAAAAATGGCCCTCTTACCAAAAACAATCTACAGATACAATGCAATTTCCACTAAAAATCCAATACAATCTTTATAGATCTTGAGAGAACAATTCTCAACTTGATAAGAAAAAAAAAAGAAACTGAGTATATCAAAAAATATATCCTGTATAATAAAAAACTTCTGGATGTATCACCAGCCCTGATCTCAAGCTGTATTACAGAGCAATAGCAATAAAAAAATGCATGGTATTGGTACAGAAACAGATAGGTTGATCAATCAAATGGAATCTAAGACCCTGAAATAAATCCACACACTTATGAACACAATTTTTGACAAAGAAGGAAAAACTATACAATGGGAATTTTTTTTCAACAAATACTGCCAACCTAACTAGATATCTGCATGTAGAACAATGCAAATAGATCCATACTTATCTCCCTGAACACAACTCAAGTCCAAGTGGTTCAAGGACCTCAAAATAAAACAATATACTAAATCTAATAGAAGAGAAAGTGGGGAATAGATTTGAACACATTGGTACAGGAGACAACTTCCTGAACAGAACACCAATGACTCAGGCTCCAAACTCAAAATAGATAATTGGGACCTCATGAAACTGAAAAGCTTCTATAAGGCAAAGGACACCATCAATAGGTCAAAAATGGAAGCCTACAGATTAGGTAAAAATCTTCATCAACTCTATGTCTGAGAAAGGACCAATATCCAAAATTTATAAAGAACTCAAGAAGTTAGACATCAACAAACCAAATAACCCAATTAAAAATGGGGTACAAAGCTAAACAGAGAATTCTCAACAGAGGAATCTTGAATGGCCAAGAAGCATTAAAGAAATGTTTAGCATCCTTAGTCATCAGGGAAATACAACTCAAAATAAACTTATGAGGTCCCATTTTATACCCACCCATCAGAATGGCTAAGATCAAGTGACAGCAAATGCTGGTGTGGACATGGAGTGCAAACTTACCCAACCACTTTGGAAGTCAATTGGGCGGTTTCTCAGAAAACTGGGAATAGTTCTAGCTCAAGACCCAGCCATACCATTCCTGGGCATATACTGAAAAGATGCCCCACTATACCACAGGGACACTTGCTCAGTTATCTTCATAGTAGCTTTATTCATAATAGCCAGAAACTGAAAATAGCCTAGATGTCCTTCAACTGAAGAATGGATAAAGAAAATGTGGTACATCTACACAATGGAATGTTATTCAGCTGTTAAAAACAAAGACATCATGAAATTTGCAAGCAAATGGATGGAACTTAAAAATATCATCTTGATTGAGGTAACACAGACCAAGAAAAGACACATATGGTATGTGCTCACTTATAAGTGAAAATTAGCCATAAATGCAGGATAACCATGTTACAATCCACAAATCCAAAGAAACTGTGTAATAAAGAAGGCTCAAAGAAGGATGTGTGACTCTCACTCAGAAGGGGAAACAAAATGGTCATCAGAGGTGAACAGAGTGAGGGAACTGGATGGGAAGTGGGTAAGGAGGGGAATGGGGATGGCAATCAGTTGTGGGAGGGGTCAGGAAAAGGCTGAAAATGAGAATGGAAATTGGTGGGAGACATCTCTGGGACTAGCTAGAGACTTGGAATAGGGGAGACTACAGGGAGTCTATGGAGGTTCCTAACTCAGATTCCTACCAACAGGGGATATAGAGACTGAAGTGGCCACCTCCTATAGCCAGGCAGGACTTTCAGTGGAAGTAGGGGAACATCAGCCCACCCTCAAAACCTTCAACCAAAAATTTGTCTTGTCTACAGTATACACAGGAATAAAGACAGAGCAGATATTGAGGAAATAGCTACCCAATGACTGGCCCAACTTGAGACTCATCCCATGGGAGAGAATCAATCTCTGATACTATTAATGATACTCTTCTCTGCTTGCAGACAGGAGCCTAGTGCAACTGAGCCTTGAGAGGCTTCATCTAGCAGCAGATGGAAAACAGATACAGAGACCCATAGACAAATATCAGGCAGAGCTCAGGAAGTCTTGTGTAAGAATGGGGGATAGAATTAAGAGAATTAAAGAGGTCAAGGACACAATAAGAAGACTTACAGAGTCAACAAACCTGGGCTCAGAGAGACTAAACTACCAACCAAAGTTTATACAGGGGCTGGACCTGGGTCCTCTACATATTTGTAGGAATGTGCAGCTTGGTCTTCATGTAGGTCCCTGAACAATTCGGTTATAGGATCTATCTCTGACTCAGTTGTTTGCTACTGGATTCTCTTCCCCTACCTGGAATGCCTGGTTGGACCTCAGTGGAAGAGGTGCTTAGTCATGTTGGCACTAGATGTCCCCAGATGGGGTAGTACCCAAGAGGGGGCTTTTCGTTCTCTGAGGAAAAGGGGTAGAGGTGATGAGGGAAGAAGGTCTCACCTTTTGTAAGGGTGGGACCATGAGGAGAGGAGGGAGGCAGGGCTGCAATTGATATTTAATGTAAATAAAAATAATAAGTCATAGAAAAATAAAAGTACCAAGACAACACCAGCATTGCCACTTTCAGTGTCCAAGTTTTTAAGGTTTTTTTTTTTTTCCAGTAAAATTTTGTGCCTTTCTTAAGGTGTCAGGTCAGACCTACTTCCAGATTAAAGCCTTTGCTGCCCCATCAATAATTAATCCATCTGACAATTAAACACAGAAAACTTACTTTATAAGGGCAAAGTAGTCTCCGTGTTATAGACTATCAGGGGTCAGTCTTCCAGCACTGAATTTCAGCATATACACTTATGGTTATCATGTTTCATGCTATATAACCAGAAAATATGGAATGGTGGGTGCTGCTATGTTGGTTTTGTCACAAGATAAGAGACAGCCTTTGCTTTTTATTTTTAATTGTCTTGTTGCTGTGCGTGTTTTGTTTTTATTAGCTGATGAAGAATTAGGCATCATTATAGGCTTTTCCCCCTTTGAACAAAGTGTATTTTGTTGTTGTTTTTTTTTATTTAAAAAAGAGATATAAAAGAAATTATTATCACTGAAAGAGATTTGTCAAAGGAATTTCAACCTAGAAAGATCAGGCAGGACTTGGGGAGGTGGGTTAGGGTTAAGAACATACTTAACTAGGTCAGAATATCTACATGTTGGTCACTTAGTATTCAACTGCTCATTTTCAGGCACAAAAATGTGGCACATACCAATTAAATCCATTCTAGCTTTCATAAACACTAATAAAGGAGGAAGGGTATTTAAATGAGATTTTAGAGTTTTTAGCTGAACAAGAAGGGGAGTTTATTCAGCTCAGTATATCCAACATGCTGTCAAATATTCATTTTCTGACTTTGTCTCATTTGGAAAGTTTACTTATGAAGATGAATGGCCATGACTGAAAACTTGTAGAGGAAGCAAAAATGCCTGAGCCCAGACAAACAGATCAATAAACACCAGTGATAATCAATATCACTCTACTTTGATTCCCAAGCAACTCTCTACACAATTGAACAACCAAAAGTCTACCTATCCGTGCATGGATTTTAACTTAATTCTTTTGCAAGGGCCAGCATTGGTTAGCTCAGTACTAGAGTATTTGGTAACATGTGTAAGGCCTTGGTTCAACCTCAAGCAAGACAGCCATGTAAACTTTCTTTATAGCTAATATTGCATTGCCAGAAATAAGCTTCCTACTAAATTTCAATCATTATATAAAACAGTTACACATGTGTTACAGTCTTCTGTTATCTACATTTGCAGCATAAAAGACACACACACACAAATATATATATATAATATAATATAATATAATATAATATAATTTTTATTTATCAAATTCTCATGGTTATGATTAGACTGCCAAGAACATGAGTCATTAAAACAAAAAGAATGAGAAAAAGGACAAAACTACTAGGAAAAAAAGACAAGAACAGAAAGGGCCAATTACAGAATAGAAAGAAAACCAGGAGAAAGGGGAGAAGACATGGGGTGAGGGTGAAACAAGTGTGGACAGGACAGCAGTTGGAAAGCAGAGAGACAGAATAAGGAAGCAGAAAAGACAGATGATGGCAAAGAATAGCAGTAGCAAGAAGTATGTGCTGCTTGGCCCATGGGAAGTGGCACCATTAGGAAGTGTGGCCCTGCTGGAATAGGTGTTGCCTTGTTGGAGGAAGTGTGTCACTACATAGGCAGGTTTTGAGGTCTCCTAGTGTTCAGTCTCAGCTTAATGCAGAAGAAAGCCTCCTGTTCAAGATATAGAACTCTTGGATCCTTTAGCACCATGTCTGCCTGCACACTGCCATGCTTCCTGCCATGATGTCAGTGGATTGAATTTCTCGAACCCTAAGCCAGTCCTGATTAAATGTTTTCCTTTGAAGCAATGGAAACCCTAACTAAAATACAGCATGAGCTAGTTAAATGTGTGGATAGACTGGTGTTCAGTAGACATGGGTTCTACCATATGATGAACCTAGGCAATGCCAGTAGCCTTGGAAATGACAATACTATATACTTCCTTGTCTTGTTGTAAGAGTAAATGAAGTCATCCCTGCATTGCTTGGTTGGTACATGGCACAAACTAATTAAGTGATAAACATTTGGGACATCTGTATGTACATGGCTCAGTAAAATGTTCCTAATCAAACAGCTGAGGGGTTCCTCCACCTATACACTTACTTTAGAGGAGAAAATAAAATACATAGATAAAATAATCCCTGTCATGTAAAATGAAAAATATTTAGTAGTTACTAAGAAACTTGGCTAAATGTCAGTAATCAATAACCCTATAGATTCAGTGAGGAACAAATATGACCTACTGTACTGGCTAGTTTTGTGTGTCAACTTGACACAGGCTACAGTTATCACAGAGAAGGGAGCTTCAGTTGGGGAAGTGCCTCCATGAGAGCCAGCTGTGGGGCATTTTCTCAATTAGTGACCAAGGGGGTAGGGCCCCTTGTGGGTGGTACCATCTCTGGGCTGGAAGTCTTGGGTTCTATAAGAGAGCAGGCTGAGCAAGCCAGGAGAAGCAAGCAAGCCAGTAAGGAACATCACTCCATGGCCTCTGCATCAGCTCCTGCTTCCTGCTTGAGTTCCAGTCCTGACTTCCTCTGGTGATCAACAGCCATGTGGAAGTGTAAGCCAAATAAACCCTTTCCTCCCCAACTTGCTTCATGGTCATGATGTTTGTGCAGGAATAGAAACCCTGACTAAGACACCTACTATCTAGAGAAACCAAATGTAGATATTAGATGTTGTGATGGATCAATGCATTAATTTGCAATCATTTCTCAATCTGGTCTATTACAATGTTCTTCTTTCTTTGATGTCATATTTCATTACCTCTATTTACTGAAAAACTGTATAGTGACAAGTATGTATATTTTAAATTAATAAATACAAGCTGGGAGTGACAGCTTGCACCTACAATCTCAACATGCAGGAAGGTAGAGCAGGAAGACTGGCATGATCCAGCCTGGAATACATAGAAAGACTGGGATCCATATCAAAGAAAGGTAAGAAAGGAAGGAAGGAAAGAAGGAAGAAGGAATGAAAGAAAAAAGGAAAGAAGGAAGGAAGCAAGAAACAAAAAGAGGGAGCAAAATAGGTGGGAGAAAAATTAATTAATTAATTAATTAATTAACCAAAATTTCCAGAGAAGACAGCTTTTGTTTATTTAAATATGCTTGTCGTCAAGAATCAGGTTAAAATTGACATGATGAATTACCAGCAAGATAACACACAAAATACTATAAGGTGAATACACAAAATGCTAAAATATAAAATATTGCAAAATCAAAACATGTTGAGTAAATGACATGATGCCACAAGCATAAAACTCCACAGATGACCTCAACAGATCTCAGAAAAAAAGTACTGGAATGATTAATAAAATTTTTACAATACTGTAAAGAATTACCTTCTAGCAAGATATATAAAACAGATGCAATTTTTATATTTAAACTTGGATATGACCTTTAAGATATCTTGCCAACTGTGTACATATCTTCTCTAACCCTCAGATCTAAAATCTGAACCACTTCTGGTCTTAATGACTTCAGACAGAGGATGCTCAACCAGTGTGAAGAATGAAGATAGGAATGTATCATGTGATTGGGTAAGATTATGGCTCATCATAAAGAATCACTTTAATTCATTAAAATGAACACAAATGAAAGGTTTAAGTGCTCAATCTAAGGACAAAGCCTCCTGATGCAGCAAAGTCCCTTTTAAGCAAGAACAGTCACTAGAGTGCAGAAGGTTCATTGTAAAGCATTTCAAAGTACACTAGTATCCTTCTCCTAACCCTGCCTCACTTAAGCAAAGACTGTGATGTGGCTCCCACGGGGCCACCCAGGAGAACAAATTCAGCTCCTTGAGCTGAGTGTGCTTCCCAAGAACTAGAAGATCTATATCTTGCTAAATTACAGAATTATATGTAGTTAGTGACTCTTTTATGGCATCTCTATAGACGTCTTCATAAAAAAAAATTAAACTTGGCTCCAAATTTTGATGTTCAGAGACCAATTCCTAAACCATGGAAGCCCAGCTCCTAGTCAACTAATTGAAATATGAATCCTTAGGCATTCTGGTAAGGTCTGAGATAGAAAGGCATCTAAGAAAGTGTCTGAGGGTCTAGGGAAATGCAAGCTGTGAAGGTGGGAGACATGAAAAACTTAAATGATAAGAAAGTGATTTAATGTATGTAAAAGAAATGAAAAAAAAAAAGCTTCAGATCTGTTCCCCTCTCTATGCTACTGTTGCATTGAGATTTCAAATCTTTAGCATTAAACAGTGGTAATACTAACATATCTGAAATTTATCTTCTTTGTAAACTTAAAAGAGATTCTTACAAGCTTCAAGAAATAAACTTTAACCTAAGTCAAATGGATTCCAGATAAGTACTGTCAATCAACAGCCTGTTTCCCTCCCCCACCTGCCTATTCCTGAGGGTGGGATCTATTTCCCTAGTCTAGTCCCAAGACTATGGGACTGAAAGTTTCAAATGTACACCAAAGAAAAATTTTTGTAGACCAGGCTGGCCTACTCAGAAATCTGCCTGCCTCTGCCACCCAAATGCTGGGATTTAAGGCGTTTGCCACCACCACCCGGCCTCTTCTTAAACTTCTTAATCTTATTTTCTGCCATAACATATCTGTACTGCATCCTGTCAGGTCCAGGTGTTTGTTCAAAATCTACATTCAGGACATGCAAAAGCAGGTAGACCAAGATGATCCCACAACTGGGACAACAAGAGAAATAGCCTGTTCTACGTGGACTTGGCCAACATTTCAGCTTTTTTGGACACCCCTTCAATAACAGCACCCCAATGTCAGCAGGAAGTAGTCATAGATGATTATGTTGCCCCTTATTCGTTTATTATCAACAAAAGGCTGGGAAGTTGGGATTCAGATGCAGGACAAACGGCTGAGGTGCATATTTAACACACCAAAGTGGACCTGGCCTCCAGGTTCTCCCAGCACCTCCAGTCCCTACCTGCTACAGGGCCTAGTTGGCACACCCCACCCTCCGCCCTGGATTTTCCAGCTGAGGGGCTGGGCTGCCCCTCCCCCAGAAGCTCTTGTTGCTTGATATATGTCTCTATACAATGCAGACACTTTGTTTTCTCCCTCTTTCTTTTTCCCTCTGCATTTGCTGTCTCCTTGTGCTCTTTCTATCTTCATCCTCTTCCCTGTGACTCCCTGCCCCTGCCTTGTTCCTTGGAACCAGTGAACCCACCCAAGAGTGGCTTCTCAATAAATCTGCTCTTATTTACTTTAATTTGGCTTGAATTGGCCCATTTCACTGGTGGATAATAACATCAATTAGTACAGAAAATAGTATCGCTTACAATTTTACAATTGTTCAATGTATCTTAAGAAGTGCACCTAAAGGGGCTACAAACTCTTCAGCACCTTGGGTCCTTTCTCAAGCTCCTTCATTGGGGACCCTGTGCTCCATCCAGTGGATGGCTGTGAGCATCCACTTCTGTATTTGCCAGGTACTGGCAGAGCCTCTCAGGAGACAGCTATATTATCAGGCTCCTGTCAGCAAGCACTTGTTGGCATCCACAATAATGTCTGGGCTTGGTGATTGAATATAAAGAGTACACTTGGAGGGACCCATGGCTCCAGCTGCATAGGTATCAGAGGATGGCCTAGTCTGTCATCAATGGCAGGAGAGGTCCTTGGTTCTGTGAAGGCTCTATGCCCCAGTGTAGGGGAATGCCAGGGCCAAGAAGCAGGAGAGGGTGGATTGGTGGGCAGGGGGAGGGAGAGGGAATAGGGGGTTTTCCGGAGGGGAAACCAGGAAAGAGGAGCACATTTGAAATGTAAATAAAGAAAATTTCTTAAAAATAAGTGCACCTAAAAAAGAAGTGGTATTATAAGTGAAATAGAGAGAAATCAAGGTAGAAGAGTGGTTGATATAAAATATTCAAAGACAAGACATAGATGGGCTAAATGCCAAGAATGGATAAGTGCCCTGGAAGTAGATGGAATGAGCTGTAAGGATACATGGGAAAGGGTAAGCTTGAGAATGGCCTTCCTCTGGGTTCTCCTTGACGATAGAAGAGGAAGGATAAAGAGTCAACAGCAGATTTGTTGCTTAATTTTTTTTCTTTTGAAATAAGAACTTACTATAGAATCCAGGTTGGCTCTAAATACTTGCCTCAGCATCTATACTGCTGGTATCTAGAGAGGTTTATATTTAGGAAACATCCTAGCTCATAGAATGGCTTAAATCAGTGGTTCTCAACTTCTGCCATTGGACCAGTTGCCTTCACATTATCTATGAGCTGGTTAGAAACAAAAGCAAGCGAGCAAACAAAACAAAGCAAATTTTATGTGCCCACCTTGATCCTGATCTACTGAGTCAAGAGTCTCTGGGGAGAAGGCTCCCCAAAGTTATGTCACAACAAGCTTTCCATATGATTATTTATATTAATGTTTGAGAATGAAATTTTTTAGAACAAGAAATGTCCACCTGCTGAGAGCAGGTGTGTAGGTGAGTGGGATAGGGATGGAGATTTATAGTCATTGCAAGAAGGAATGTGGGATGCAAGCAAGACATTAGTGAAAGCCACTAATAACATGTGAATTTAGCAAATACCATGTGAATTTAGCATACCTTTCTGAATTCAAAGTCTTCATATGGGAGAATACCACCCAGGAGTGACAGCTTGAGTATTAACTTAGAGATTCCTCATGAATATCATGCACTGATTCAGTGAAAACAGCAAAGTGATTTATCTTAGGACAAATGGAAAAGGAAAATAAACTAGAACAAATGTCGTCATGTCCAAAGTGAAGCTGCAGCTAGCTGTGTGGCCCTGGAGACATTACTCCACCTTAGATTCCCATTTCTCCTATGTAAAGATAAACCCAGCTTTCATTTGTTCAAATAGTAGATGAGGGAAGGAAATCAAATATACACATAAAGAACCCTAATGGAAAACACATTGTGATGGAGTTGAGAATGGCTACATTGGTGCTTGAAGAGCAGGGAGGAAAGATTAATTAATTCTAATTAAAGCAAACAAGTAAATTCTTACAAGTACAGTAGAGCTAGAAAAGGAAGGATAAGAAAATATTCAATAGATGGATGGCCATAAAGAAAGTGTACATCCAGCCTAGGGAATGGAAATGCCCAGTGTAGATTTATAATCCTAAAATTGTCGGGGAATGAAGTGGTCCTTTTAGCTTTAAGATCAATGTTACGAGTAAGTTTCACTAGTCTGAAAATAATAGGGAAATATCACATTGTCATTTACTCTTCTCCTTTTTAATGGTTATGAATATTAAATTTTGGGTAAGTGCCTCCTTCAGAATCCTTCCTGACTGGAGTGTGACTTATGAAAGGAGTGTCCATCCCTCAGATTTTCCGTACTCCTAACATGGAAGATTCTAGGCATTTCTGAGGTCACTCACAACAGTTGCTTGCTGCTTTGAAAAGTATTGCTTCTCTGAGGCCAGAATTTAAATTGATTCCATCATAAGAAAGAACACACTGTAATAAATTTTTTATTAACCTTTTAAAAGTGGGCCAAGTTTTTATTCTCATAGTAAAATTCATATATTGAATCTCTGGCAATGAGCCCCTGCTAAGCACCCTTTTCCTGTCTTGGGTCATGTCTCAGAGGATCTGAGTGAGCAGAAAGCAGCTGTCCTCTTGAATTTAAAAGCAGCTCTGGGCTCCGCACAGCACTGTGGTTACACAGAGGAGCAGCAGGCTCTGCATTTGCAGAGGAGAAGGCAAAGAAAACATCCATTTCATTTTGATCCAATTCATGTTTCCAGGGCTAAGCAGCAGCAGACTGATCGATCACATCCTCATGCTTCCTTCCCTCCTCTGGAAAAATGCTTATTTCCCAGTTGCATATTACAGCTTCTGAAACCTTTGAGAGGAGGAGGCTTACAGGACTTCCTCACTGTGGCTATTGTATTGTGGTAGTGGTGTAGGGAATTGTAGTTTTAGATAAGGAATTGTATGCCTGATGCACCAGCCTTGAAGATTTAGCTCAAAGAGCAGCATATTCCTGGGCTTTAAGTTTACATCAGATGAGTCACATGTTTCTCCATGAAGATGCCCTTTCTGGTCTTTTTAAAGGAGGTCTACAGCCTTGAAACTTTAAAGGAGAAATGTTCTCTCTGAGATATATATATATACACTTATAGAATTCATACTTTTCAACATGATGTTGTATGGACTGGCTTCAAGTATTATTATAATCTTACTTTGGGTTCTGCACAAAGATAACAGCAAGAGGAGAGGGCCCTAAATATGAGATAAAAGTCTGTGTCAAATTCCTCTCTTGAAACACAGCCCATATGCCACAATTCTTGATTTTCTAAGCCAGTGCAGGTTCCTTTCTTTGACATTATGTTTACATAATCCCAGTATTTGATATCTAAAAATTGATCTCTAATTTGATGTGCCAGGCTGTGAGGATACTCAGGGGGAGCTTACCCGCTCAGAGGAGAAGGAGAGGAGAGAGAGGGTAAGAATTGTGAGAGGGGGTGTTGGGGATGGGAGCAGTGAGTGGGATATAAAGTGAATAAGTGAAATTAATTACTTAACTAATTAATAATGAAAAGAATTGAGCTCTAAGTGGATTGATCACATAGCCACTTTCTTCTGGAAATCGGCCTTGATGGTCCAGTTTCAGTTCTAGCCTCCAGGTGCCTGCCTGGAGTTTCTGCCCTGCAGACCTCAGATGGTGGTCTGAAACCTGTAAGATAAATAAATCCTTTCCTCTTCATGTTGCCTTTGGTCATAGTGCATTATTATAATAGAAACCTAAGACATAGTCCAGCCTCGAGGGAAGAAGCCAAGTAGATCAGTGGCCTGAAGGCAAGAATTAATGCAGAGACCATGGAGAAGTGCTGGTACTAGTTAGTTCCACACGGCCTGCTCAGCCTATTTTCTTATACAGAGCAAAACTACCTGCCCAGTGATGGCATCACCCACCATAGGGTGAGCCCTCCTACATTAATCAAGAAAATATGTCCACAGACTTGCCACAGGCTGATCTGATGGAAGTAAATCCTCAACTGAAAGTCCCCTGTTTTCATATGACAAGTTTGTGTCACGTTGCCAAAAAAACCTAACTAGGTCGCCAAGAATGAACGGATCTCTATTTACCAGCTCACGTTAACACAGATAGATGGATTTACCAGCTCACGTTAACACAGATAGATGGCTTAGTTTCTCAAAAGAGTTATAATTAAAATCACTGACAAGAGGAGAAACATTAGAGAAACGGATTCAGTTGGTTCAGGAAATAGTCTATCTAAAACCACAAGTTTCACTCCAGGGAACTATCCACGTGTCTAGGCATCTTTTTGAATGTAACCATTGTCATAGACTGTGCATTCTTAAGTGCTCTCCTTCATTACGTGCACAGTGGTCAGACGCACTTCTTTCCTAAGGCCTTCACATCTTGTTTTCTCATTCAAATGGGTTCTTTCGTTGAGCTTCTGGCCTCAGATCAGAGATACTCAGATGTATTTTATTCAGAAATAATTTGCCAAATATCTCTGCTTGCTTCTATGGTATACTCTCTTATCTTCAGTTTTAGTTCCTGGCAGTCAATCAGTAGTCCAAATATGTTAAATGGAAAATTCTAGGAACAAACAAAAATCATAGTTTTAAACTGTACCATTTTGAAAATATGGAAATCTCATGCCATAGTGATGTGCCCTAGGTACCAACTACCTACACAGTACATAATGACGTAGGAGGTTTCTCAGCTATCATGTTGATTGTTGCAATATCCAAATGCTGTGTTTAAGTAAACATTATTTTATTAATCTAGCCCTCCAAAGCATAAAAGTAGTAATGCCAGCAATTTGAGATGATCTAAAGTGCTTTCTGAAGGATGGGGATGAAGGTTCTCAAGGAAAGGAAAGGAGGAGTATCATAATCCAAGACTGCAAAGATTTGTAAGAACAAATCTTTGAAATCACGAAGAAAAATAAACTTGTGTTACTTGTTTGTACTGTTGCATATAAAACTGCTAATGTTACACAACTCTCATATATCTAAAGTTTCAAGGTAAGATGTGAAGAGACATTAAATTACAAAGTCTTCAGGCATCCACTGGGGAAAGGGTCTTACAGTGTATCTTCTGTAGATTGAAAAAATAAAAAAGCTAATTATTTTCAGTACCTCTCACACAGAGGAACTTTGAAAAGACTAATCTGGATTACATAGCAGTAATCAGTTTGCCAAGCAGAAGCAGTCAGAAGAGGAGTCATCTCACAAGCATGTTGGAAACCAACTGTTTCAATAGAAGGCTCTCGAATTCACTTAGCAGTTCTTTGGAGCTTTGTTTGAGTAGAAGGATTAACTAACTTTCATGCTATGCATGGCACCATTTACCACCATGAATGTTCTCAATTAGGTTAGGTTTTGATTATTTCCTACCATATTCAACAAAGACCTAGAATGAAATTTCTCTCTCCAGATAATATCATCTTTGAACCACTCATATGCTTCCCAGGTAGAAACAGCTACCTTTCTTTCTTTCTTTCTTTCTTTCTTTCTTTCTTTCTTTCTTTCTTTCTTTCTTTCTTTCTTTCTTTCTTTCTTCCTTCCTTCCTTCCTTCCTTTCTTTCTTTCTTTCTTTCTTTCTTCCTTTCTTTCTCTTTTTTGTTTACTTGTTTGCTTTTCTTTTATTTTTTTTAATTAGATATTTTCTTTATTTACATGTAAATTTCTCCTTTCCCAGTTTCCTCTCCAAAAAACAAACAAACAAGAGTTGCAGAGATTAACTATGGAGCAGAGACTGAAGGAAGGACAAGCCAGCCTAAATATAGCTATCTCCTGAGAGGCTCTGACAATACCTGACTAATACATATATAGAGGCTCACAGCCATTCATTGAAGTGAGTGCACGGTCCCCAATGAAGGAGTTAGAGAAAGGATCTATGGAGCTACCATCTTTCTTAGACCAAAGCTTACTCAACAAAAATTATTTTATCAAACTGTTGCACTTATTCTTTAATCAAAGTGTTGCACTTATTCTTTAGTCATTGTGTGACTTTTAACAATGTCTGGTGTAATCAAAGTGACAGGGTCTTACCACCAGGACACTCAGAGGTGAGATTTCTGTATCTCCTACCCAGAAGTTGGACTCTCATCTCTAAGCACATACACTTGCTCAGTTGGCATTAAATGAACATCTATACACAAGAAGCTCTGTCCTTCGCAGGGTAGGCTGGTCCTTTGGAACCTGGCCCCGTATTTAACCACCCTTCTATTTGCTCACTTATAGGCCTTAGTCTTCCAGCCACCCGCCTTCGTACATTAGAAGCAGTCAGTGTTAATTCCTGGCTTTATAAAGCATGTTCCACTTCTGGGTCTAATCCTCATTTTACTACTTGGCATGAGCTCTTGCCCTTGAAGCATTCTGGCATCCATTTTAAAATGCTATTTAAATTTTCAATATCTGTTTTAAGTCATGTGACCTAGACTTGAGGCTATTAACCTAGCTAAGGTCCTATTGTAAATATTTGTACTATACACTTTTTATTTTATGCAACAGTATTTATAAAATCTACAACTGAATTAACTTTGGAGGACAGCTCTCAAAGATGTTTGGCTCAAATGAAGCTCATTATTAATTACACGTAAAACCAGAACATATTATACTCTAAGCCAGGTTCTATCACAGAACATATCACATGCCTCCAGAAGTAGTTAAAGCATGTAAAAATGATCATCTTCTAGTTGATGTTTAAAGCATGGAATTCCATCACAACCCACCCATGCTCATTGATTTATTTTCAAGTTGGCCATTCTAAGGTCATTGAGCTTGTCATCAAAATTTGCCTAATGTTCAAGTGGCAGTTCACTATTTGTCACAATCCTTCTACAGTTTAATTCTGCTGTGTCTTCAATGATCTGTCTCCATGTGTTACCACCTACCATCCCCAAAGACAAATTATCTGACTCAACTTAGGTTAATATTTCCTAAGTTTCTTTTATTGTTTTAACATTATCTCTAGAATTTGTAAGAGCATCAGCGCTCACAGTGAGCACTAAACAGTTAATGCATTAGACAAATGAATACTAGATTCCCATTCTTCCATTCCTAATGTCAACTGCTGTAGGTTTGTTTGTTTGCTTGCTTGCTTGTTTGAGACAGAGTTTCTCTTTGTAGCCCTGGCTGGCCTTGAACTCACAGAGATCTACCTGCCTCTGACTCCTGAGTGCTGAGATTAAAGGCATGAGCTAGCACGCTCATTCTCCATATCAAACCTAAGAGTTATAGTTCTCCATTATAGCACTGGGTCATGATATATATTGTCCTCTGTGTAATTAACTGGCTCTGTAACTTCAAAACAAACAAACAAGCAAACAAATTCCAAGGAACTTCCTAAGCTTCCCATAACTCTTGTTGATCAATCTGAATTACTGTAACATTTCATATATTATTTAAGCAAAAACACCAGCCCCTGTTACTCAGTAGGTCTGTATCCAGGCACTGAACAGCCAGCCATCAATACACTTAGACCTCAGGAGTATCAGACTGAGGCTCAGACAGGCACATTTATGCTGGATGGTGTAGCTCCATGTGCAGGAGCTCATATCTGAATTGGGAAGCTGGCTTTCATTTGCTTTCTTATCCACTGTTATGCTTGCTTTCGTAAGCTGTGACATCACAGTGTTTAAGGAGAAAGGAAGATTTCTGATCACACTCTAGCATAACTGAGGCTCATGCTACTTAAAAAAACAGTTTGATTTTCTACAGGTTTTTTTGGTTGATTATCCTCTGTGCCATATTTATTTTTAAAGTTACTAACCAATAAAAACAATAAAAATAGAGGCCTTGAATGTAGAGTGGATGCAAATACCTTAAGTGAATCTGGATTCCTTCCAATCACAACTGTTGGGAATATTTACCAGAAATGTTAAGGACTATGAGAGCCAATTAATGTATTTCCAGAACAACAGCAAATCAAAAAGTGCTGTAGTAGGCATCAAGAAGCCGGGGGTGGGGGGGGAGAAAACCACATTTCCTCACAAAAACATTTCAGTTTTCTAGAGCTAAGTCCTGATGCAACCAATGTATGGGCAGGAAGTCACTCATTATTGAGGAGTTTTTAACAGTAGACATGGCAACCTCTACCCTCACAGACAAGGAAACTCTGAGAACTTAATGTCTTATGACTGGCTTCTTCTCTTCCCACACCCGTACGCTCCTGCAGATATCAAGAATGCAGGAATCCACTATTTCCTTGATGTCAACAGTCTGTTTTACCTATTTATGGCTTCTTCATCCTTAGATTCAACCACACACAGACCAAAACAATTTGAAAAATTTGCATCTGTATCGAATATATCCAGAATGTTTCTTATCATTGTCACTTCAGCCACACACTATAACTATTTAAGGAGAAATTTACATTATCTTAAATCAATGAACTAGGGATGATTTAAAGCCTATGAGAGAATATGTGAAGGCTAAATGCAAACTTCTCGTGAGATTTGAATACCTGCGGAGTTGGGTACCCACTGGTGTTCCTTCAAGTTATCCACCAGAAACGACAACAATCTCACTGCACTTGCTCTAAAGGATCTGGTTCAAGAATTCACTTTCCATAAAACTAACATTAAGTTGTCAAAGCTATATAAGAGCCTCCTCAAGAATGGGACTGAGGAGCTGGACGGTGGTTCTCAACCTGTGGGTCAAATACATTTTGAACCCCTTTTGGGATCGAATGACCCTTTTACAGAGGTCTCCTAAGACCACTAGAAAACACAAATATTTACATTCTGATTTATAGCAAGAACAAAATTGCAGTTATGAAGTAGCAATGAAAATCGTTTTATGATTGGGGGCGGGGGTCACCACATCATAAGGAACTGCATTAAAGAACTACCGCATTAGAAAGGCTGAGAACCACAGTTCTAGAGGTAAACCACTTTTCCAACAGACATGAGGTTCTGGCTTCAATTCCCCAGCATTGAGAAAAATGAAACAAAATTAAAAGTGCATAGTGTGGAAGGAAAATCAGGTAGAAAGAATAAATTGTTAAGGAGTCCTGACTAGCACTTTTTTTTTTCAAAGTTATATTCAGATTTGATTGAGTGTTCCTTGGCTGCATCGAATAGCAGCAACAACAAAACTACCTGAGCAATGTGTGCATCAAGGCAGAGTCCTGAGGAGACAGTTTCTGTTTTACAGTGGATATCATAGAAAACACCTTCTTTAAGCTAGATCTAAGATCTAGGGGTATGTAGTATTTAAATTCAAACTTTTGTGCTAGGAAGTTTACTCCTAAAAGGAGTTTATGGTGTCTAATATTAGCTATAAAATAGATATTGTTTGTTCTTTGAATGAATAAAATCAGACCTAATTTGAAAGAAGCAGCAGGGTACAAGTATATAACTCATGAAGTTATTGGAACCGTCCCCTGACATTCTGGAGGAAATCTATTGAGAATACAAACACAAATTTAGGTTTAACATTTGGTGAGTTGAATGTTTCTCTGCATATTAGATGAGGAGTTCCAAGACAGAACAGTTAACAAGTATAACATGTGATTCTGAATGAATAATGAATAATAATGTGGATATGAGAATATTTACATATGGACAATCCATCCCCACTCTCACCCCCCATTGAAGAGGTTAAGACTATTAGGTTACTATTGACAAGTTTGGCATATATATATATATATATATATATATATATATATATATATATACTAGTTATTCTTCTGCTGTTGTGACAGAGCATTATGACTAGAGCTTATAAGAGGAGGAGTTTATTTGGGCCGAATTGTTTCAGAGGGAGAGGAGTCCATCGCGACCGAGAAGCATGGAAGCAAGCAGCAGACATGGCTGCTGAAGCAGGAGGCTGGGGCTAACATCTTGAACCATAAACACAAAGCAGAGCCAGGGAACAAACAGAAGTGGCTCAAGGCTTTTAAATACAAAGCCCATTCCCAGTGACAGACTGTTTTCAGCAAGGCTGCATTCCCTAAACCTCTCCCCAGAATACTATTAACTAGGGACTGTGTTCAAACTGCTTCCCTAAACCTCTCCCCAGAATACTATTAACTAGGGACTGTGTTCAAATGCCTGAGATTATGGAGAATGTTTCTCATTCAAAGCACCATGTTGTTCATTTTTAAAAGACAAAAATGAATACTTGTGTCAT
>JADRCD010235157.1:7297-25679 GCA_019843815.1 Montemys delectorum
AGAGAGAGAGAGAGAGAGAGAGAGAGAGAGAGAGAGAGAGAGAGAGATTCAGAGATGACCAGTATCCCTTCATCTCTATTGAACTAATTAATCTGTGCCCCCAAATTTGCTAGAATAAAATGATGCCAGGCAGGCTTCCCTGAATACCCAAAGGAAAAGAAATAAAAATCTAGAAGTGATTCCCTTATTTAGCCAGGCTTATTTTCTTATATTCTGCTTCAAGTAGCAGAGTCATTTGCTCTGGAAACTGTAACTGCACATGAGTATTTGCTGAGCTATTTCCAGTGTGTTCTATTATGGCTCAGCCTTTTTTCTGTGATGGACTGTGCATGTAGCTCTGCTGCCTAGTAGTGCAATTTCTAACTAGGAGGTATTCTCAATACAAGCTGAGAAAAAAAAAAAGAAGCAATGACCACATCGCTTAGAACTATAGCAATAATAATAATAATAATAATAATAATAATGATAATGATAATAATAATAATAATAATAATAACAACAATAATATTTAAAAGCTTGAGTCCTGGCATTCTCTGAGTCACTCCAGCAGCCAGCATTTGTAAGGGTTTCGTGTCCTCAGCCTTTGCTGCCAGGGTTGAAGTGGTGAAGTGGTAAAATACTTGCCCCAACTCCCTCTGCACTACTGAGTCCCAAAGTAGTGCAGAGGGAGAGTCCTAGTTCTTTGGAAACCATTGAAGGTTTCCTCTAAGGTCAATCCACAATGGGGCTGTCGGTTTCTCAGCTGAAGGACGAGGCTCTCTGGGGGGTAATCTGACTTGTCTTTTCTTCTGTGTTTGCTGGTGATCCATCCTCCCTTAGCCTCTATATACCTGAGGGTAACTGCGGCTTCTTTTCTCCTCCTACCGGAAAGTTCTTGGAGTTTAATGGTCTCATATAGTTGGATTGTACCAACAACCCCTTCCAAATTCTGGCTTTAAATGCTATGGACTTCAAAGTCTTCTGTTCAAAAGGCCTCAAGCCTATGTGTAGAATCTGCCAAGCCTTTTTATTGGGCCAATAACAGATTCATTGTGTTTATAGCCATAGGTGTAAGGGATGGTGAAGTTAGGTTGCTTCTGGGGGTACTAATTAAAGGAGCATATGCAGGCTGGGGTGTCTGGGCTTACATAGATAAGAGCAACTCACCAGGCAGTACAAAGCTGGGCTGATGGCAGGGAGACAAGAAAGGCTGGCATTGTCAATACCACAAATATCTAGAAATCCAAAGGCATCTCAGTGTTAAATGCAAAGCCACCTGGGGCCACTATGAAATGATATTTGTTAAGGTACATAGATGGAATATATTTTATTTTATGCTTTGATCAATGTACAGTATTTTACTTGCATACTGAGGCCCAAAAAGTCAGCAGCGACAGGCCTGAAGATTTTTCCACAGTTCTGAGGCTCTTCACAAAATCGTGCCAGTTTCCCTTAAATAGTTCCCCTTGCTGACTACAAAGCCATTTAGTCTAGGTCTCAGGTTCCCCCTCCCATCTGTTTTCTGGGACACCAGTGCTGCTTTTTATTTCTGCAGTCATATCACTCTAGCTCTCCGTGCTCCCGGGAGTCTGCAGGTCTGGAAGAGAGGAGGGATTTTCTCCCTTTATCCACTTCCTGTGTGACCATAGCCTCACACATTCTCTCTGCCAGTTGTGGGAGCAACAACAGAATCCACTTTGGTTGGTCTGTATGCTGTTTCCTTTTCAAACCCCAAAGACCTAGTCTTAGCATGTCCTTTTGGAAACCATCAGAACCAGTCATGAGGTCCCCTCCTGACTGCTTCCCTCAGGGTGCCTCGTCTCATCTTGTATGTTTAATAGCTCTGACTGTTGCCCATAGTTTCTCTTAGCTCAGTTTGTTTCACTCATCTGGTCTACCTTCTGTGCTTATTTAGAACTCTCATTTTACTATCAGTTATCCAGGAAATACTCTTTCACATTAACGTCTCTGTTGGGGCTCATTCGTCCGTACCTGCCTAACAATCATGAAGACCAGAGTTCATCTCTAGCATCCATGGAAAAGCTGGGCACAGTGACATACTTTTATAACCTCATCACTGAAGAAACAGGTAGATATGTGGGGTTCAATGGCCAGACTGGTTAGCCTATCAGGGTAGTCTAGATCCAGTGAGGGACTTTCTCTCTATTCCTCTGTCTCTGTCTCTCTGTCTCTGGAGCTCAGGCTTAATATAATGGGATGCCATGACATTTGTTAAAATTGAGGTATGTATATGTGTGCATTGGGATGGCTCAGGTGGCTTGACCATTGGGTCCTTCTGCTTCTCACCCTGTCTCTATGGGTAAGGTCTTTTAAGAAAGTATCTCTCCCTATCAAAGGGACCAGTTCCTGCTCATTCCTAAAAACTGATTTTAAATTTTCCATCAGACCCTTCAAGCAATGCAACCTAACCATCCCATACAAGCTATAAGGTATCTCATCTATCATACCCAATATGGGTTATGGGTGTGTCTCCTAAGTCTGGCTCTGGTAAGGTTCTAGGGATTCAGATTCCAGTCCTCATGTCTCGGCGCCAACACTTTGCTGACCGAACCATCCCACCCCTGCCCTGCATCCCACTCTTTTGATAGGACAGACCTATTTCCTCAAGCCCTGTACCTGTGGACAATGCTCCAAAGACCAATAGCTGGGTGGTCCTGTATATTTTATGTTGTCTTGCATGCTATGAATTTACGACTGATTTCTCCATCTTGTGTTGTATGTTGTGTCTTTGGCCATAGTGATTCATGGGTATGTCCCTCTATAACTGGTTGAAACGTGGTAATTAAAATACTAGGCAAAACAGGATCTCTCCAATAGCAACATAGTAGTCTTTTTTCTCTTTATATTAAAAGTTTGTCTTTTTCATGAGTTCTGTGGCATTAAGCTACCTAATCCATGGTATTAGCACATACTTACCTTAAAATTATCCTGTATATAAAGAAGATCTCTAAAGGTCCACTCAAGTATTAAGTGCTTTACATTATATTTTGTTTGATTGGGGATAAAATAAGTTTCCCTTCTCTATCTATCTATCTATCTATCTATCTATCTATCTATCTATCTATCTCTCTATCTCTCTATCTCTCTCTGTCTCTTGTGGTGGGAGAAGACACTTCTTTGGGACCATAATGATGTATTGGGGTTGTAATGATGATTGTTCCTGAAAAATAATTCAATGGCCTGAAGTTAACCACTTCCTAAAAATGAGTCTATTTTCTTCTGCTCTGAAATAGATTTTAACTTGCTTTCTGGAAAATAGAGGAGACAGACACAGGACTACAGATAAATGAGGAAAGAAAGATTTGTGTTACAGCATGGATCCCATATTTTCAATGTATCCGTCCATTATACAATTTCTCCCCTGACTTGAAAAGTTTTGTTTCCTAAGACTAACCTACCACTGTGTTCTTTGCTTTATTTTCTCCCAGACTGACTGGAGACTAGATCAGTTTCTTCTCTTTATGTTTTAGTCCCGTCAGCAAAAGGAACTCACTGAAGTGGTTGTTCCACGATTAGGGGAAAGTTTTTATGCAGAGACATCTGGAAGAGTCCAAGGAGCAGACTGGACATGAGAGAGAGAGAGAGAGAGAGAGAGAGAGAGAGAGAGAGAGAGAGAGAGAGAGAGAGAGAGAGAGAGATACATATAATTATAATGGGTGGGGTCTTGCCATTATCCATAGATATATTGGGTATCCAGGAGGAAGGAAGCCTGTGTACTACAGCAGTCTGAGACCTGGTACAGTAGTTAGCAGAGTTGGGAAGGAGCTGTGGAGGAGCTGGGGAGATAAGAAAGGCAAGGAAGCTAGTGTGGACTACGAAATGTATGATAGGTACTTGTGAGTACATACCATAGGAGCCTGGAGGCTCCTACATGGACTTTGACAAACCATTAGACACCAAAGGTATATGCCAGTAGAGAGGCACATGTCCCTTTTGCCAGAGGCAAGGGAAATGGCTTCTTATGACAGACAGGATTCCTCTTCACAAGTTCCTGAGTAATACTGGCTTTTATCAAAGCACCAGAAATCCTTCAGATCCAACTTTGAGCTGAGACTAGACTCAATTCTGGAGCAAGTCAGTGGGCTTGCCTTTTGTGGGAAGGCATGGGGTACCCTTAAGACCTGACAGTACTCACGTCTTATATCTTTAAAAGCAGTTCTGGGTTTTCTTAAATCCTTGTGATCTTTTACTTTAAACTTGATGAAAGTGTTTCTAAAGTTATTGCTTGATTTTCTTTTCTTCCTCCATTTGCTCCTAACCTTACACAATTGGCCTCCGTCTTTACTCTTCCTCTAAGTATTCCCTGGAAGTCCAAAGCAATTTCTTTGTCTTGATCTTTTTTGGCCATTATACAGCATTTGCTTCTACTCAAAACACTTTGAACCATGGCAGCATCTTGGAATTCTATTTTGGCTTTGACTTGTTCGGTTTCTTCATTGTTGACTGATTAATCTCTAAATGTTATGCTGAGTGCTATTCTTTGTTTCTTCATGCTGATATCTTTGGGGGATGTTATTTCACTTTAATGTAAGCAATATCTACCATTAGAGTCTAAATATCTATCCGTGTGCCCCAGCTCTTTTCTGGACCCCCAACTCTTTCCCAGGATTGTCAGCAGCTTCTGAAATTGAACACAGCTTGAGTCACACCTAAAATTTTTTTGTGTCCTCAAAAGCATGTGCCATCATGTCTGGTCTTCTTTCTCTCTCATTATGACTCTATTGTCTGTACCTCAGTGGTTAAGCTATTGGCTCAAGACCATGCAGCTAGTCATCTGTAAATTTGAGGTTTACTGTGACCCAGAGAGGCAAACAAGTCCTACCTTAAATGCCTGAAGAACCTGAAATAATGTTAGGGGATTATATTATGTAAAATTAATAAATTATGGAAGATAGGTCCTTAAAAGTTGTTAGTGTATCTTCCTGCTTCCCTACAAAAATCACTGTGTTGGTTACTTTTATGTCAACTTGATACAAGCTAAAGTCTTCTGGGAGGGTGCTTCCATATAATTGCCCTATAAGCCAGCACAGGGTTTGATTGACGATTGGTGTGAGAGGATCCATTCCTTTGTGGCTGGTATTGCCCCTCAGTAGGTGGTCCTGGATGATTAGGAAAGCAGGCTCAGAAAGCCAAGAGGAGCAAGCTAGTAATCCCACCCCTCCTCCATGGCCTCTGCTTCAGTTCCTGACTCCAAGTTTTTGCCTTGAGTTCCTGCCCTGACTTCCCTGGAAAAACTGTGATATAGAAATAAATTCTTTCCTCCCCAACTTGCTTTTGGCTATGATGTTTTAACACAACAATAGAAAGCTAAGACAATCACTGAAATGTCTGTACCATGATTAAAAGAAAATTTCACTTTAGGTTTCTGAAAATGCCTAGGTTTAGAATATTAGGCAGGGGTTTTCCCCCATGTTCCTTGAAAAATCCTTTATTAAGACAAAATAAACTGTTTGATCAACATTTATAGGTAAAATAATAAATGACAGCCTAAAATCAAAACACGACTCTGTATTTAATCCCATACTGTAAATCCTGCTCTCCATGTTTAAATGTTCTCCCTCTAATTAATTTCAGGTGTTTAAAGCTATATTATGGTAAGTTGTCATGGTTTCAAACAAGTGAGCATAATTTAGCCATCTGCACCATTTTTTTCTCTGTTACAAATCCAGCATTCTGAAATAAGATGAATTTAAATGTGCAGAGACAGCATTCAAAGCCAGAACAAAGCCAGAAATGCTAAATTCATGGAAATTCCCATCATCCCTCTCCCTTGCTGAGACATAGAGGGTGTCTTCTTCAGGATGGCTGCCCCCATATTTATACTTTATTTGGAATGTTCATGATCTATCTTTAATCTTTTACCTCTTAGATCACTTAAGTATGGAATTTCTCAAGGACATACCTTAATGACTTAGACGTTCCCAAGATCTCTAGTGAGTTTGCTTTTGAAACACAAAAGTCATGCTGCTTAAATGAGAAATAAAATCATGGTCAGGGATCAACATTTAACATGTACTACCTAAGATTGAGCTCAGACTTGGCCCTATCCTAGCTAGCTATCAAGACTACAGTAGCTGGGCAGTGTGGCATACACCTGTCACCCTAATACTCAAGAATCTAAGAAGAGGGGATTGTTAGTTCCAGGACAGGCTGGTCAAAAATAAGTAAATAAGCAGATAAACTACTAACTAGAGCAAGATTGGTGATATCATATACAATAGTCCTGTCATTGTCAATATTTTATGGCGTACTCACACAAAGAGAAACGTTATCCCAGCAGTGGGTCCCCTCTCCTTAACTCTGACTTCCATTGTAACTAGGATTCCTAGTTACAACTATACAAGATGAAAGTGCTATTTTCCTAACAGCTTGTTGGGGGAACTCCATGTTTCCCCAGGATGTACTTGAAAAAGATTAATGAGTTATACATAAACGCCAAGTCAATCTGTTCCCCTTGTCAATCACCAGCCCATGAACAAGCATCTCTATCTCTGTTCATATGTTTCCAAACAGATGTGTGGCTTAAATTTTAATTAAATCATTGGAACAAATGATTCCTAAAGACTTTTGAAATCTGTGGTGAAGGAATTTTAGAGTAGTGCCAACTAGATGCCACCAAACAGACTCTGCCCAGTTAAGTACATCTGAAACAGTGGTACAGGATGGGCAACAAGTTGCCCATCTTGAAGAATATGAGTATCCTACACAGTATTGATCATCAAGCCACTTCAGAATAGAGTTTAAAATGAGTATTTTGTTATTCAACACCTTCACTTCAGGCTTTCCTATATCCCATATGCTATGCTTACCTTCCTTCTCATCATAAAGGTGCGATACTAAGGGTAATACAAATGTGATCCCACAGGAGGGGACGTAGTACTACAGTATACTGGGGGCCTTCTGCTAGTCATACTGACCAAGTTCACGACTGGATCTGGAAACAAGCACTTTCTTGCATCAGGGTCACACTAAGATGATGAATAACTGCAAGTGGGTGGCAACCCAAAAGCCTTTTCTTTAGAGATGTGGCTGGCTTATTCTCCATAGATCTGATGTTGGATTGCGTATTTGTTGTTCACTTGCTGATACTGTAAGGCTGAATGCATACAGAGGCACAATTCTCATTTTCTATGCTAATATCAGCAGAAAACACCCACTTAACCATCATCTTAATTAGCTAGTTTGCATTACAAATTCTATGAACAGTTATCAGCTGCAGGTGTAGGTCCACCCTCTGGTTTACTCCTATGTAATTGGGAGACATGACATTGAAAAAGACCATTCTAGTTAACATCTGGAGTAAAAAGACAATGTGAAGTATGCACTGAAAACAGTTTTTTAATAGAATTAATGAGTAACATGCTACACTGGCTGCTTTGGAAGTCTGTCCTCCTTCACTTTGACTGCCCAGCTCAGTATCTATGGTGTCCACATATATTGTCAGCGGCCAGGTATCAGCATGTGATAGATGCATAGTAATTGAGAACGGTCCCATTTCACAACCATTACCTCTATTACTTTCAGTCCATAGAGCGATGACATCAAGACACTCAAATAGCTGTCCTTGAGCTAGCAAGAGGGTTCAGTGGGCAAAGGCATTGGCTATCAAGCTTGACAACCTGAATTTGATCTCTTAGGTCCTATGTGGTAGAAGGAGAGGACTGAATGTTGTCCTTTGGCCACCGTATGCACATATGGCCTGTGCCACCCTGAAAGAAATGTAAAGTTGTAAAATGTAAAAATAGTTGTCTTTGATTTGTGTGTGTGTGTGTGTGTGTGTGTGTGTGTGCGTGAGAGAGAGAGAGACAGAGAGAGAGAGACAGAGAGAGACAGAGAGAGAGAGAGAGAGAGAGAGAGAGAGAGAGAGAGAGAGAGAGAACCTTGCTATAGCTGGAAAGTAAGAAAAACTTTAAGAATTCCTCCTATATCCCACCTGGGCATCCAAATTGACTGGCTGACTGGCTTCTACACGACATTACAGTCTCTGGAGAACGGAGAATATTTGTAAATTACTAGGTAAGCCACAGTTTGGAGAAACCTTCCCTAACCTGTACAAGTCAGGGATGCAGACATTGGGGCGGAGAGTCTTTGTCATTTGTTGAGACTCAGAAAATGATACTACAAAGGGAGGCACTTTGGCTTGCCAAACACTTTGAATTAAAGCACGTTGGAAGGCGTCAGAAATGGCCCAAGAACCAAGGACTTTCTGATTTCCTCTGCCCTCCTTTTTCCAGCCTTTATTCTCCTCTGAAGTGAGTTGCAGAAAGCAGTATAACCCTTTTCCCAAGGAAAGTCATAGAAAGCAAAACCCATTTTACCCAAAAGTAAGATATAAGGCCTAAAAATACTACCGTTTCCGTGTCGGCAGTGGCCTTATAGAACTTCTGTGACCTCCTTTGTCTGGGAGTAGATCAGAAGACCTTCATCCCAGAAAGGGTCTATAGGACACTTAGCAGGAAGGCAAATACACAGACAGGCCCAAAATAAACTCAACAGACCGCGTCGCTGAGCTGTTCTCCTTCAAGTCTGTGGCTGTTTTCACATACAATTTTGGGCTTATTGAATTTTCCCATGGTTGCCCCTTGTACTTCATCAAATGCACACATGGCTACTTTCCTCTGTGTCTGTGAGTCTTCCTTCTGCAGGCTTCTGAGTCACTGAACACCTCAATGAAATAAAGTTGTGATAATTTATGTCCTTAATCAGTCTTATATTCGAGGAGGGTCAGCCATGATGGCCCTTGCAAGAAAAGACATCACACCCTTTTGCTACCCTTTTATCCCGATGCTGGGCTATCTTAGCAGTTTCATTGAGACAGAGGTCATTCTTGCATTTGAAGTGATCAAATATGAAAGTTGCTAGAAGGTGTAATTGATAAAATGAGAGGTCTTCAAAGCACAGATCACAGCTACCTTCCTCATCTTCAAGATTATTGAAGGGAAAAACAAAACCAAGCAAAACACAATAGCTACTTACTGTTTTATGAACAAGCATTGATGTAGTGAGACAGGAAGAATCTCCATCCATTGAAATGAACACACCAGGTCCACTGTATAGACACTTCTGACTGATACAGACAAAGTTTGCTATATATTACTCACCAGCAGGGTTCGACTCTGCCCAAAATGACATGGAGTAAAACTGCTAAAGTGCTCATTTACATTGCCATTAATGAGCCTGCAAATTTAAATCAGGGACTAGGAAGTGCTATTGTGTGTCTAGCTTATTTCTGTCCCTCTCAGGCTGATAAGACATTCTCTAGACAATTGTAATTATGGGTGATTTTTTACAGAAATATAATAATAAGAGCTACTTTTCCTTAGATGAAACAAAAATCAAGTTTCCTTTAATTAGCACCCTGCTATATACTATGATAGCTACTCCTGGGGAGCTGGTAGTGTCAAAATAACATTAACAATAATAATGAAAAGATCATAAGAATGAAAATTCATTTTTTTAAAGTGAAAAAATAAATAGTCCTTTCTTTAGCTCTCTCTCAAAGAAGGGACATTCGGATGAATGATTCACTTTCTTGGCTCACTTATTTGCTGATACATGCTAATGAACAAACACGGCTGTGAGCTGAGTGCCTTCATCACCGACTCAGTCCTCTGAATGGAGAAGGATGAGGCCAAATGTGGGCTGCAGACAGGCATGCTGGGGCATTTCTCAGTCTTAGCCTCCTGCTGATTGGGAGATGAGAGATTAACATATTCATATCTTACTTTAAAAAATCAATTCTCCAAGCTTGAGACTGAGCTCTTGTTATGTAGACAGCATGTATTGCCCAAGGTGCCATCTGCAATAATGCTCATTGTCAGTGTCAACTAGCTCATAGACGGACTGTGAAGCATCACAGCAGTGTCCGCTGTCCAAGGCCTCCTTCCTAAGCCATGGCATTGGCCTTCTTATGTTCTCCAGGAAACTTGTGACTTTGGTCTTTATATCTTCTGTGTTCTCATCCTTTTCTCCCAGAAAGCTGAGAAAAGTCACCTATTGTGTGCTGACATGTTAACTTTGTGATCATAAAAAAAAAAACCCATAAAAATAAATGAGTATAGTTATAAAACTTTAGTTATCTGTATGTTGAAATAAAATATGGTGAGCTAGTTTGATAAAAACATGCTTTGTAATGAGCTGAAGGGCTGGTGTCTAAAAGATCACTCTCAGTAAGTAGAAAATGTCTACTTACCACCTTGTCATTTGACCTTGGTATGTTGTTTCTCTGAGGAATAGAGGAAATGACACCCTCCAAACATCTCTTTCAAGACAAATAAATGGCAAATCAATGGCAACAAGCCCATGTATTGGCTTCCTTACGGTAGAAGCACCAGGGTAAAGGAAGTAGATTAGTCAAAGAAGAATTCCTTAGCTACTGAGAAAAGTCTCTATGGATCCCTGTGTGTAAGCTTATCCTTGTCCATGGATCCACTAGCAACTGTGCCAGAAGAGAAAGGATGTGGAGAAAATGGAACCCTAGGCTGTTGTTGGTAGGAATATAAACTAGTATACCCGTGATGGAAAAAGTATGAGGATTTCCTTTAAAAAAAAATAAACAAAATCTTCTCCCTGGATATACATCCAAAGTAAATGAGGATGTTGAAGAAGTGTATACATGCTGTGCTCACGGCAACATTGTATGTAACAGACAGGATATGGAACCAATCAGCCTTGTGCCCATCAACACTCCAAAGAATAGGGACGAGGTATATACAGTGGAGTCTTGTTTGGCTACAGGAAAGAAAGCAATTCTGTCGTTTGCTTCAAGCCAGAAGGATATTATAGTAAGTGAAACAAGCAAGGGTCAGTGAAAAAAGCCCTCATTATCTTAGCTTCATGTGTGATGTTAAAATATTGGATTCATAGAAGACAGCAAGATGAAAGGGAGTGGATCTTGGAGATGGCCACTGAGGAGATGGCCACGCTACAAAGTTGCCTTTAGATAGGAGGAGGATGTTCTGGCAGAGCATAATGGGGCACTGAGTACCGAACAGTAGTATTAGAAAGTGCTAAAAATATAGCTTGCGTACTCTTCCTGAATATGTAATAGCATCTGAATAAGATAATAGGTAAGCTTTTAATCTGCATATATATGCAGATTAATATGTGTGTGTGTGTGTGTGTGTGTGTGTGTGTGTGTGTGTGTGTGTATTGAGATACCATGATGTTCTCTATAAATATATAAACTAAAATTAGGGAAGAAAGTACATCATCTCTAGAGAACTTTTTCTATCAGGACTAGAACACTGGGGTTTTCAGATACACGCCCTTATACCATATTACCATTCAGATACTATATGAGACTCTTGCTTCTGAGGAAACGATCCGTATAGCCCTTCTCCACGAAATTCACAGCCCACATGCCAAAACAAAGTTTCCTAGAGTAATAAAAAAAAATAATCGCTGAGCAGTGATGGCACATGCCTTTAATCCTAGCACCTGGGAGGCAGAGGCAGGTGGATTTCTGAGTTCGAGACCAGCCTGGTCTACAGAGTGAGTTCCAGGACAGCCAGGGCTACACAGAGAAACCCTGTCTCAAAAAAAAAGTCATCTGTGCATAGTGATACGGAGAAATATGTCTTTTTGTGTTTATTAGGATGCTTCTTTGATAGAAGGCCAATTACTATGTTCAAAATCCCCCAAATAAAGCAAAACATGCCTACCCATTCTTGAAGTATTAGTGAAAGAAAATTATTTCTAAAAATTATTCTTAAATTATTTCTGGAGGTATCCAAATACCCAATAAAAGGCCCAATTAAAAAAAATGAACAAACAAACAAACAAACAAAAAACCCCAAAACCCCAAAGACTGTCAATATGGCCTCTCTGTGATATACTTAAGGATTGTATGTAACTATGAGAGAGTGATCAGCCAGAGGCATCTAGAAGAGTTCAGCAGAGAGATGAAGTAGAGTGAACATGGCTAGCAGACTGGGCATAGCTAGGGCTAAGGAAGTATGAGAGAATAGTAGAGATTGTGAGATATCAAGAAACAGAGAACAAGCAAGGACAGGCGGGTGCCACTGTGATGAACAAATGTGATGGAGAGGTGGGAGTGATAGAAAAATGGAGTGGTGTGTGTGTAAAGGAAGGAGGTGGAACTGGAGACATGGTGGTGGCGACAGAAGAGAGAAGGCTGCTGGACATGCCCAGTAGGGTCAGTAGGGTCAGTAGGGTCAGTGTACAACAGCCTAGAGCTTATGCAGATGCAGACTCAGCTGGGGAACCTGATGCCCACTGGGCTCAGGATCCCCCTGGCTTTGGGAACTGTGGGAAGCCTGCCTGAGATGAAGAGAGGCTCACTTTGTGGATTGGACCTCCTTGAAGGAAAATCAGTCTGAGACAACCACCAGATGATGTGTTGGGTCAGTGGGCAATGCTACCATCCAGTCCACAGTGAAACCTGACATATGCAGTCTGGGCTGCTGCGTGATGGCCCAGTCATGTCCGAAGGCTTGGCTGCCTCAGGGACCATCCCTATGTGAGAAGCATCTGCAGCCACCTGAGGCCATGGTGAGGCCTGTGGCCCATGCTCCCACTGAGGGCCATGAGTTGATCAGTGGTCCTAAGGCAGCTAATGGCCATATTGATGTCTATGCCCCTGTGGCCTGTGTTACTACCAAGGCCTGTGAGGTTGCTCATGGCTTGGACTGCTAGTTGAAGCCATGCTAATGTCCATTGGTACAGGAAAGCTGGCACCATCCCAGGTGGGAGAGCTGGCCTCACCCTTCACAGCTGGCTCCAAAATGGCTTTCTGCAGCTGAGGGCTTCTGGTGCAGGCCCAGCAACACCCATTCTCTCTTGGTGGGAGGGGTATTGACCACTAGGAATTTGACCATGTTCAAGTGAATGTATGGATCACACAAAATGGACTTGCTTTTTCTTTTTTTTTCCCCCCATGGAAGGAGGTCATATGGGAAGTAGGGAGGACGTGAGAAGACCAGGTGCCATCAGGGCTCATGATGTGAGATTTCCAAATAATCAATACAAATTAATTTTTAAAAAGAGATAGAAAATAGTGTGCACATGCACACACACACACACACACACACAGAGAGAGAGAGAGAGAGAGAGAGGAGGGAGAGGGAGAGAGGGGTAAGAGGAAGTAAAATTACACATATATACATAAATGTGTCTTATATGAGAGAGGGGAGAGAGAAAGGAAGGGAGAAACACATACAGGGCAGAGAGAGAGAGAGAGAGAGAGAGAGAGAGAGAGAGAGAGAGAGAGAGAGAGAGAGAGAGAGAGAGAATATCAAGAATTCAGAACAGAGAATAAAACCTTGCCATTATGAAGAGAACAAATCAGGGGGATGGGGTGGGGAGAGGCGGGGAAGGGAGGTAGTGGTAAAAAGCCAGCTTGCTAACATGGAAGCTTTGAGATGTATAACAAGTACTCGTGAGTGTGGACTGAGGGGGCCTGGAGGCCAGCATGGGCTTTAATATTCAATCACAGATGTGTTTCAGTAGAGACCTGTGTTCTTTCTGCCAGAGGTAAGGGGAAACAAGTCCTTTGGCAGCAGGGAACTGGTTTCACAAGTTCCTGAGGAATGCTGGATGTTTTCTAACTGCCAGACACCCTCCCGTAGCCCAGCCTCAGCTTATTTCTGGATATTTGGACAGCCTGAGAGATCTAACAGAAAGTAAATCCCTTTGGAAGCAACTTAAAATGAAGCTTAAGGAATATTTCCAGTCACGTGACTCTTTCCTTTGGTAATAATACATGAATGGCGCGAGGCCCAAGATCTCAATTCCACTTTCATACTGATCTATCACATGTTTATTCAAGAGTCCATGTGTAAGATTTTCACGTGAACTAGGTTTAACTATAGCCCCACGTTCTCTGAATTTTCTGTTGGATTCAAGGGCAAACATAGATAGGAGAAGGTGCAAACATTCATATGCCAGAGTCTTCATTCAAACTTCCATGCTGAACTTTCTTTATATAGCTCAAGCTGATTTCAAAGTTTGTGATCCCTCTTGTGATGGTGACGATATCTGGAATTAACTAAACCCCAAACCTGGAGGGGCCTGCCTCTGAGGGCCTTTGCTTCATTTGAGGTGGAGAGACCTCCTTCCAATCTTATCTTTAAGTGGGGGAGACACGCTTATAACCTGGATCTTTTGATGTAAGAAGGCATACCTCTAGTCTGGGCCATACCTTCTGCTTGAAGCCTAGATGCAGATATGGAAGGAAGAAGCCTTTTGCTTTTGGCCTTGCCCTTGCCACGCTAGGAAGTCCATTTCTTCACTAGCATTGGAGCCTACTTCTTCAGGATTGGGATGTACAATGAATGCTAGCTGATACATCCAGTCTCATGGACTGAACTACTACTGGATTTACGGATCTTCTGTTCATAGACAGCCATTGTTGGATTAGCTGGACCACATCCTGTAAAATCATCTTAATACTCCACTCCCCTCCCCCACCCAATACATTATATAAGTTAGGTTGCTCTGAAGAACTTTGACAAATACATCTCCAAATAATATATGTCTTATTTTTAAAAGTAGAACTGCCTTTAAAATATAGCCCTCAAGATCATAGATCAGTGGAATAAATTAACAAAACATCCTATTAACAAAGTAAGCAGTTGTATGGATTTTGTATCTTACAGTCAGCAACTGAATAGCTAAATATGACATGCAATGATGGCGTGTGGGGCACCTGGGTGGCAGATGCAAGTTGATTGTCATGAGCTTGAGGTAGGCTGAGGCTAGAGTGAATGCCAGTAAGCCAGGGCGACATAGAACATTGTCTTCCATGAATGTAAATTTATAAATAAATGAAAAAGTATATTATAATTGTTTTTATTTCTCCCTCCATTCTGCTTTGCCTGTTCAAAACACTGCCATAAATTATTAAGGAAGAGCTTAGAAATTATAGTCATGGTACCCATCGTAACCAACTCCTAAGAAACTATAAGCATATGACATATTTAACATGCACTATGGTCTATAATGGAGAGTTATTAACATAAAAAAGTTCTAGAACCTTGACTTACTTTTCCAGATTCTACCTAGACACTTTTATAGAGTTGACTCTCCCTCTAGTCTTCTATAATTCAATTCTTTCATTTAATTGAGACCTAGTTTTAGATTTGACATCCTTGAAGCTCATCTCAAATGACTGTCTACCTACTGCACCTAGCTTTCCAGCTGATGTTCCCATTTTACACGTACCCTACTCACTTACCCTTGGCTTCAGCCCTGGAGAGCCTTCTCTACTCTGCTTTAGGTCTAGAATTCCCATCTGCAACTCAAACTCCTGTTTCCAGTCATGTCTTGCTCCATCTTGCTCATGTTGGGTTGCCACTACTCCCTATTTAGTTATTTGAAATCTCACCTCTGTTTTAAGAACATGTTTAAGAGGAACTCAAATTTCACAAGCTACGTTTTTAATGACATGGTGCCATGACTTTTGTCAGGTCCTGATTTGAAACCATCCAGCTTGACTAAGTAGTTACTAATCTGTTTGGTTTTCATTTAAACACCCCCTCCCTTTCCCCATGTGCTCATTACTGTGGTTTATATTCAGCTTCTGATGAGAGCTAACCATTTTTGTGAAGCCTACAGCATAATAGGTATTAAAAGCTCAAGCCTTCTGATGCATCTGCTATTTGTTTTCCCTCCCTACTAATTAGTGGATCCACATTCTCTTTTGTCTTGTTCCTAATGTATTTGTGAAATATTGTCGAGCTGCCCTTTGTTTCTCTCACTGGTTGCATCTCATATTGTGCTCTGGCTTTCCGGCTGCTGTTCCCATATTACACTTGCCCTCTTCCCTTACCCTTGCCTTCAGTGTTGTGGCCTCATTTTCCCTCTGCATATCATTTCATCCTGGCAGCTTAAAGTACAGCATGGGCTTTGCTCTCCATAGAATGGCGAGCACAGAGAAGGCTCGAAGACATACTCTTAAGCATTGAGGGAATTGGAATATTTTGACTTTTGTAGTACTTGCACAAAATATTCTAGTGTTCTCTGGCTAAAGGTCTAGTGACACCTACTCAATAGTCTGGGAAGCCTGTCATGGTACCAGTCATGCATGCTCTGGATAATCTCAGGTACACAGTGACTTGAGTAGGCATCATACGAGATGTCAGTTATGAAAGGCTCATTTGTATGGTTCTTCTTGCCCTTTCTTGTTCCCGTGAAAACTGATTGAAACTTTACATTTATCCATAGGTCTTTAAACAAATGCCCTATGTACACTGTAGATCATCACATGTTCTGACACAGTTCAAAAATGAACCTGAACTCAATTCATCTATTTCAGTCACTGCTGGGTAAGATGAAGAAGTGAAAGATTTAGTAGCTCCAGCTTTGAAGAAAAGAACTGAGTACTCTCAGAATGTTTGTCACCTTTCTCATTTCTGTGGCCAATTGTATGACAGAAAGCAATTTGAAGGAGGAATTTTTTTTTTTTGTTAGTTTACTCTGATGGTTATTCCTGGTTTTCAACTTGACTATATCTGGAATGAGCTTCAATCCAGAACTGAAGCGCAATACCTGTGATCCAGATCTTGAGGCTGGAAGACATAGGCTTCTGACCTGGATCATGACATGGAGATCTTGAGGCACAGTTGCTATGAAAAGTTTAGGTCCAGTCAAGGTAGTGCACCCCTTAAATCCCAGCAGACTGAGGCAAGTAGATTTCTGAGTTCAAGGAACAAACCTGGAACAGACCCAATTCCAGATCCATGGTGGCATGCCTTTGATCTGAACCCTAAGTTCTACTGGAGGCCTACATAAGGACATTGCAACAAGGAAGACTCACTTTTCTTGCATTTCCTTGCCAGCACATCTGTTGGAATCTACCTCTTCAGGATTCCTGCTTCTACAGAAAACCAGCTGAGACAACTAACCTCACCAACTGTGCAACCACTAAACGTTTGGACTCCCCATCCACAGCTGCCCGTTGTTGAGTTGGTTGAACTGTAATGACTGTAAGTCATTACAATAAATTCCCTTAATATAGAGAGCCATTACATAGGTTCTGTGACTCCAGAGAACCCTGATTAATACATTTACTTTGTTTGTTTCTGTTTTGGCTTACAGTTCTAAGGCACCTGATCCCTCACAGCAGGGAAGGCACGGAATCAGTAGTACGGAGTGGTTTAGCTGAATTTTGTCTAGTGAGGAAGGAGAGGGGACAGGAAAAAGGGCCAGCCTAAGAAACTTCACGATCCACCCCTGGTGATCTATTATGTTCAGCTAGGTCTCAGGATTCCTCCCAGCTGGGAACTGATTTCGTTGGCTTGTACTAAATAGACGTAATAGGGCAGTCATCCTCCTACTCCGATGAAGCAGCCAGAGGATCTGAAGTGCTATCAATGCAACAATTTACTTCCACTGGACTGTGGGACTGTCTCTGCTTCGTAAACAAGTAAGAAGGCAGAGCCCCTTTCCTGAATCTTTGTCCTGTGTGTGTCTCTGGAACAGTATTTTTTGGTTCGGCCTAAGTGAGGGCAGTTTTAACCAGGTCCGACTTACCATTCTCATTAGTCTTTAGACCTGGGGCAAGCCTTGTGGTCTGGCAGGCTCAGCAGCTGGGAGGGCCTATTTATAAGCAGAACACCCTGAAATTGTTCGTCTATGGGAAGGCCTTTTGTGAGGAAAATGGGAACTGACAGGAACATTTGAGGCATTCTTTAATTCTCAGCACTTTGCTTTCATGGGATACATCTGTCAGGACTGTTTTCCTTTTTCTTTTTCTACCACTAGGAAGTCAAATTAGCTGTTGACTTGTGAAGTTCCAAAGCTTCTGTAATGCTAACCTAAATGGTAATAATATAGACACATCTTATACGCTATAAGAGGTACTGCCAGAGAGAATGTCATGGGTCATTTCTGTTTCGAACATTCAGATGCATTCACTTTGTGAATTTATCTTACTGGTTTAGCCTAATATTAGGTGACAGTAATTTACATAAAAGATCTCCCCCCAAGCAAGCATTCATATATCTGTATTGTAATCAGACTTTTGAGTTAAGACCGTCGAAAAGCAGTTACTTCCAGATTTCAGACCAGAATTTCTTTTACAGACACAAAGATCAGGGCCCATGTAAACACAGAAAATGCCAGGGATGACTCTAAGACTCTTTTCTTTCAAATATATATCCCATTCTTAGCTCACTGTTTATTTAATGTCCCTAAATCCATGGCAGATTGTCCTTACATTGTTATTGATGTCAAACTTTAGTTCAGCCTATATTCTTATGTTATATTATGTTATTATGTTATATTATGATGTCTCTGATTTATCCTTTCCTTACCTAAGTCTGAACTCCTGACAAATATTTATCTATTTAAGTTTTTTGTGTTATTTATTTCCTGTGCCCAGCACCTAGCAACAGATAACACACACACACACACACACACA
>JADRCD010235159.1:455-32587 GCA_019843815.1 Montemys delectorum
TATCTATCTATCTATCTATCTATCTATCTATCTATCTATCTACAAGTTTTCAATTTGCAGCCCTGGCTGGCATCAAACTTTCTTCCTAGTTCTGAGATAGTTTTCATTAAATTTTTTTCATACCATATATTTTGATCTCAATTCCTCCTCTTCCAGTTCCTTCCAGATATCCCCACTCCTTACCCACCCAACCTTATTTTCTATTGTCTCTTGCTCTTTCAAAAACAAAAGCAAGAAACAAATACTCCACAAAAAACAAAAGTCAAAACAAACAAGCAAAAGACTAATAGGGCAGAAAGGCCCAAACAAAGCAAAGTGAAACAAAATGTTCACACACAAAAATTACCATTGAGTTCATTTGTTGTTTTTGTTGCTCAATTATTCATGGCCAGGAGATCTGCCCTGGAACATGGTTGATAAACCCAATGACATTATTAGAGAAAACTGACTTTCCTTTTGCTTTTGCTTGGAGGTTACACCGCATGTCTACCTCTTCCTCTTAGTGCTGGGACCCCATATGGCTTGAACCTGTGCTGATCTTGTATGTAATGCACAATCTCTGTGAGTTTACATGTGCATTCATCTGTTGTGTCTGGAAGATACTGTTTCCTTGGACTCATTCACCCCCTCTGGTTCTTATAATCTTCCCCCCCTCTTCTTCATAGATCTTTGAGCCATAAGGGGAAGGGTTTGATGAAAATGTCACCTTTAGGACCGAGTGCTCCAAAGTTTCTCATTCCCTGCACACAGTCCTGTTGTGGAGAAGTGGTGATAATTCAGTTAATAAAGTATCCATTGTGTGACCTGAGTTCAGATCTCTAACACACACATAAAAAAAAGGAAAGGGAAAAAAAACTAAAAAAAACCAAAAAACAAAAAACAAACAAACAAACAAAAAAAAAAAAAGCAGGTGCTGGAAGACCATGTCTGTAACCTGAGCATCGGTAAGGTAGAGACAGAGGATTTGCCAGTCAGTGCAAATCAGTAAGCTCAGGCTCAATGAGAGACCCTGCCTCAAAAAATTAGATGGAGTGTAATTGAGGAAAGTACTCAACATCAATTTCTGGCACACACATGCAGACTACTGACATGAACATGTAAATATACCACACACACAAGAAAATTCTAGAGCGAACTTATGTTACATTGAAAGATAGAACAAAAACCAATCTAGCCTAGCCAAGATCAGCTCAGCAGGTAGTCATATGTACATATATTTGCACACATGTGCACACACACATAGACACATATGCACTCACATGCTACACACATACATGTACCCAAAACATACACATACATACTTTCATGCATGTTCAAATGCACAGTTTAAAATCATGGTCAGATGTAAAAGTATCTTTTGTTTTCCTGATGTGTGCTAACTTAGTCCTAGTCCTGGAAGCTTCTAGCCTCTGTACAATCTTATTTAGGTCTAGAATGTTTTCAGCCTCTAAGACTTACATTTGAATAAGCTCACCCTTTCTAGTTCTTTCTGAGCTCTGGTTTGCTGGTAAAACTCAGCTGTTCTGGCTCAAAACTCCTTTCCACACTAACTGATTCAATCTAGCTTCTTGTTCTTGAATTGCTCTGCTTGACCTCATACTAACTTTGGCAATCTGTTCTAATCTTCTGGCTCCTTCTCATTCTGACTCATTCTGTTGTCACCTGTGTTTAGCTTGTTCTTTATCTGCAACCTGTCTCTGTACAACTGTCCTGGTAAAACTGCCTGCTCTTCTCTCTCTCTGCACTGCTCTCTTAAGTAACTTCCCGTACCCTCTCTTTTTGAGGCACCTATCCTAGTCTGTCATGTCTTTCTCTGATTCATCTGCCACTCAATTAAACATCACTTTCAAACACGGTGTGTCCTTCTACAAACTAACTTTACCTTCCTTGTTTAGAATTAAAGGCATGTACTGAGAAACCAGACTAAGTGTGTCTGTATTCCAGCCGGAGGGATTAAAGGTGTATGCTAAGGGATGAGCCATACCAAAGCTAGAAACAGTTGGGGTTTTTTGTTTTCAGTAAAAAACACAATCTCTGGATTCAGAGTATGATCAAATATCCTGCAACCTTCAGGAATGTGCACTATTTCTGAGAACAATTTCTTCCACCCCACACTTGGCACGCATACAGTAGCAGGAGCATACTTGGCCCTATTTTGTATATGCTAGGTAGATTTCTAGCTATATGTGGAGCAGGTTCAGCCAAACAAACAAACAAACAAACAAACAAAAAAACACTTGAAATGGGATGCCACTAGAGCTTTCTTTGTGAAGAAAAATGTCTTTCGATGGTTCATAGATGAAAAGATTTTCAACAACCTATTCCTCTAGGGAAAATGGTCACATTTTGGTGAGGAAAGAGAACCCTTGGGAAGAACACTGTATTGCTCTTCAGTTATCTCAAGGACTGTCCAACAGAAAGAACATCATACTTCCCCTCTCCTTTTGAGGTTAGGATGAGGGCAAATGTCTCCACACAAGACAATGAGCTTCTAGACATGGACTAAGGAAGCAAGGGTCAGGGACAGACGTCACAGCTGTCTGTGGAGGAGGTGGAAGAGCAATTCCTAGCAGATAATCCTTCCCTGTTTCTGTGCATGTGAGATTAAAAGACTCAAAACAGCCTTCAAATACCAGTAATAATTACAGTCTCATCATCACTATGAAAGAATGACAGTCTAGAAACACCATAAAAGCTAGGAGCTGTTTGCACACAATTTTACTGTCTGCATTGAACTTTTTCCTATCAAGAAAGACCTTAACACTGAATTTGAGAGCAACATCCTGGCTTGTTCCAATTTTAATAAAAATTCAATTTCTCTCTGGTGCTAGGTTGATGATTCCTTATGCTTTCTCATTTAAAAATTCACCATTATCCAGTGCAGCCTTTAGTAGTGGCCTTGTGTAGCTCTGACAAAGAACTTTGCAATGTGTATGAAGGTTTCAGACTAACTCTTGACAGGGCATTGTATAGATAGTGCACTGGATCTAGTCACTTTTAAGAATTTCGTGTTACTTCTCTATTGTGATTTTGTTTTAATTTTTTGTTGTTGTTGCTGTTGTTTTGGATTTTTATTTTTGGTATCTTTTTGTTTATTTCTATTTTTATGAAGTATATAAACTAATAATGAGTACACATTCCCAGCACGTTATGGAAAAAATATTTTTCTCTTGTGAAAAAGTTTACTTTTAAATTAATAAAGGAAGGGAAATGTGTATAGCATGTTTCTTCTTCTTTAAAAAAAAAAATCGGACTTGACTTGGTGTCTGGTGGGAAGGTAGCAAGCCTGGCGCGGGAGAGCCTCCCTAGTTTTGTCATTAAAGCAAAACTATGTGAGATAGAAGAGTAGAGGTTTCCTGAAAGTCTTTACCTGTGTGTTCTTCATTTTTGTGTGAATAGAGCCCAAGCCACACCATCTCCGACATCAACTCTACATACCTGGAATCTTTCTTCAACTTCTGTCCCAGGGGAGTTTTGCAGTTCCATGCTGGCTCACAGAATTACGAGTTAAGCTTTCAAGGGATGATTCAGACGAATATAGCTTCCAAGACTCAAAGGCATGTTGTCAGAAGGCCAGTATTTGTTTCTTCAGAGAATGTGGAGCAGAAGAGAAGAGGTCCAGACCATCAGCCAGTGATGCCCCAGGCAGATGCTCTGACCCTGTATTCTCCTCCCCAGAGGAATACTAGCACTGTTTCTCCTAACGAGTATGAGTTTCTAGAACTCTATAGCCAGGATAAGGAATATTTCACAATAAGCGAACAATTTAAAGCATCCATGAAACATTTCAAGATTGTGAAGATAAAGAGGATATGGAACCAAAAGCTCTGGGACATTTTTGAAAGGAAGAAGCAAAAGATGAAAAATAAAAATGAGATGCTCCTGTTTAAAGCAGCATCCCATATTCATGTGGATTACATCTGTAAGAACAATTTCGAGTGGATCCTACATGGAAATCAGGAGACCAGATATGGAAAAGGAAATTATTTTGCAAAAGAAGCTATCTATGCCCACAAGACCCTACTAGACCTGTTCATCCTTTTATAACATCCTTTGCCATCTTGAGATGATTTATAGGTAATATAATCTACATTTGAGTTTATTCAGACTTAATTTAGTGCCCTACTTGTGTTATAATGGAAACTTAGAAGGTCAGAACTCTGTAATGGACACAAAAAATGTAAGTGCTCAGGCATGACTACGCTATCAGCTACGAAACATGTTAACTCTCACTAGGAATAAGTTTGGCTTAAGAGTCCAGCAGGGGCAACTTCCTGAGCTGAATGAAGTACAGGAAAGATGAAAGGATGTACACCATAGCAGACTCTGTACCTTATCTGTCTATGGTGAAGGAAAGGGCGCAATCACTTTAATTGAAATGATAGATAATAAGGACAAATTACAGTCTGTCTCGGAGGAATCCCAGGATTCTTTCTCAGACAAGTTGTAGGTCCCGCATAAATGTCCATCAGGACGTTAGACAGTCGTAAAGTTGCAGAACAGTTTGTGTGTGGGACTGACTCATCCACACACAGCAGGGCACTTGTTCTGCCTCAGGCTGCATCTACTCAGTGCCCTTAAACTTCAGATATCATTCTCTAGTATACTACAATGGGAACTGCTAATCTAGTTAATGGCAGCACTCTTGGATCAATTCAATTGTTATTTCTATTCTTTTACAACAGAATAAGCCAGACCCTTGCCTCTCAAGCCCCTGGTTTTTAAAAATGCTGTTTTCCTTGATTTATAATCTTTCTTGTTTGCTCAATAAAAAGAAACAAGTAATTTGAAAAAAAAATCTTATGTTTTGTTTAATTTGTTTATCTGTTGGATTTCTCTAAAGGGGAAAAAAAGAGAGGAAGAAAATAGAGTTTGGTAGGTGGTAAGGAGGATTAGGGAAGAGTTGGGGGAGGAGACCATGATTAAAATTTATTGAATGAAAAAAGTCAATAAAAAAGAGGTATTTTAGATTTTATTTATTTTATGTCTAGAACTTAAGAATGCTGAGTTCCGAACTCAATGATAGGTTTCGTGACTAAAATCCACCCATACAGAAATCGTAGATCATTCTTACTATGAAGATTTGAAGGGTAAGTGATACAGGTCCTGTGAGAAAATAGAGCCACATTGCTCTGCAGCACCACCTTGAATTTAATATGCAGGTCAGGAAAGGAGGACACATGGAAGGACCCATGGCCCCAGCCATATGCATATGTAGCAGAGGATGGCCTTGTCGGGCATCCCTCATAGAAGCAGGGGGAGGGAGGATGGGATAGGAGGTTTCAGGGGGAGGACAGAAACCTGGGAAAGGGAATAACATTTAAAATGTAAATAAAGAAAATATCCAATAAAAGAAAGAAAAAAATAAAGAACTCTGAGAATTAGCACATATTATTTGATACTTTTATGTGACAAATTTTTAAAGATCTAAGACTAATTAATGAAAAATCTACCTTGACTAAAACCTGAGAAGACACAAACAAGCCTTGAAACAATCACTGATCCACTTTAGAAGAGACCGTATCTATTCAAATACTAGCAACTTTTCATAATTACTGAATATAGCTTTGCATGATGTTAAGAATAGTTATTAATAAGCCAGAAAACCAAATCTTCCATATGTATTACCACAGCTGAGATGGGAATGAACAATTTGGTTGACCCAGAGGTGGCTAGAAACATTCTTGGTAAAGAGAAATGTGACTTAGTTTTGCTATGGTGGAAAACTGGGAAGGAGGCCTGTACCTTCTGGTCACTGGCTGGTCCAAATAAGGACATGGATAAAAACATACACAAAGGGACACGGTGTCCAATTAATAGGCCAGGACCTGACAAGGGGCAGCCTTACTTTCCCAATACCTAGGGCCCAGGGTCCATCCTAATTATTTTGGGATCTTCACCGCTTACCTGCAGATCCCAAGATAAAGTCTTCTAAGAGACACGCAGCAGATGTTGTCTAAGGATTCACTGAATGGACAAGGAAACAAATTCATCAAAACCAAGACAGCTTTTTCTCCCATCCTGTCTCTTTTAGTCATAAACTGGCCTTTTTATCATGATTATAAATACAAAATATGAACAATCTGGATGTGCTGTATACAAATCTAATCTCCCTGAGTCCAGCAAACTCTCATCACCACAGATGTGGAATGCAGTAGAATGTGCACTGAGATGCCAGTTAGAGAATCATTAGGCATGGATGACCTTCAAGTAATTTAATAATAGTGTCTAGCTGTAGGCTAGTCTCTGTAATCCAAACAAAAAGAGCACTCAAAACCAGAATGGCAGTTACCCCACATTCACCCTGGAAACTTCTATTCAGTTCTGAAGGCAGAACTAATAATCATAGTTGTCATATGATCCTCTGGAAGGTCACGCTCACCTACAGCTAACACTCTTCGAAGACAAAACAATGAGATCTTATTATTATTTCTTATTAAAAATCGAATGATTAAATAAATGCAGGATCTCTCAAGACAGTCTAGCTTTCCCTCCGGTTGAACACTATCTGTGTGACCAGACCATTATTTCAATATGGCACCTCAAAGCAAATGCAATCAATATTTTAAAATCAACCAATTAGATTTTTCATGTTTAAATTGCATTGCAGTGTATGCCAAAATGCCATTTTCCTACTAGTATATAACGTACTTTGATCATCTTTTCCCACACCCTGGCCTTCTTCTCTTTCCTCCTCTCCCATTTCACATAAGCCCAAATCACTTCTACATTTGTATCATATACATCATTTTATGTATATATGTAAAATCCAGGACCCACAAATTGAGGAAGCATGCATTTTTCTTTTTAAGATGGGATTCCTCTGGATGTTGTGGGACTGGCTGCAGAGCTTGTGCACAAGGTCTCCTCAGGGCACTGGCCGGCCCAGACAGACCTGAAGGAACCCTAGCCACTGGGCTGGCAGCATTCCTGTGTGCCTGGATCCTGCTAGTCCCAGCCCTACAACATCCAGACGAAGCTCCACTCCCAGGTGTTCTAACATGCCCAGGATCAGAGGTGAGGAGGATACAACATCTGTCTGAACACCGGGAGTAACTGGGACCAGCAGGACCCAGGCACACAGGAACTCTGCAGCCCAGTGGCTCAAGTCGCTTCCAGTCTCTCTGGGCTGGTGTCCTGAGCAGACCTTGGGCACAAACTCTGCAGCCAGTCCCACAACACCCAGAGGAAGCTCCACTCTCAGGTGCTTTAACAAGCCCAGGATCACAGGATCCCAAAAGCACAGGATCACAGAAACAGCTTGACTCTGAGGAGTTCTGACACAACCAGGATCACAGGAAGGACAGGCTCCAGTCAGATTTAGCAAGGTAGGTTGCACTAGAGATAACCAGAGGGCATGGAGCAGGCCTAAGAATATAAGCAACACAAACCAAGGTTACTTGGCATCATCAGAACCCAGTTCTCCCACCATAGTAAGTCTTGGACATACTATCACACTGGAAAAGCAAGATTCAGACATAAAATCACTTCTCATGATGATGATACAGGACTTTAAGAAAGACATAAATAGCTCCCTCAAAGAAATACAGGAGAACACAGGTAAAACAGCTAGAAGCCCTTCAAGAGGAAACACAAAAATCCCTTAAAGAACTACAGGAAAACACAATCAAACAGGTGAAGGAAATGAGCAGAACAATCCAGAATCTAAATATGGAAATAGAAACAATAAAGAAATCAGAAAGAGAGACAACCCTGGAGATAGAAAACCTAGGAGAAAAAAATCAGGAATCATAGATGCAAGCATCACCAATAGAATACAGAATACAAGCGATAGAAGAGAGAATCTCAGGGGCAGAAGACACCATAGAAAACACTGACATAACAATTAAAGAAAATGCAAAAAGCAAAAAGCTCCTAACCCAAAACATCCAGAAAATCCAGGACACAATGAGAAGACCAAACCTAAGGATAATAGGTATAGAAGAGAGTGAAGACTCCCAAGGTAATGGGCAAATAAATATCTTCAACAAAATTATAGAAGAAAACTTCCCTAACCTAAAGAAAAAGATACCCATGTACATACAAGAAGCCTACAGAACTCCAAATAGACTAGACCAGAAAAGAAATTCCTCCTATCACATAATAATAAAAACACCAAATGCGCTAAACAAAGAAAGAATTTTAAAAGCAGTAAGGGAAAAAGGTCAAGTAACACATAAATGCAGGCCTATCAGAATTACACCAGACTTCTCACCAGAGACCATGAAAGCTAGAAGATCCTGGGCAGATGTCATACAGACCCTAAGAGAACACAAATGCCAGCCCAGGCTACTATACCCAGCAAAACTCTCAATTACCATAGATGGAGAAAAAAAGATATTCCATGACAAAACCAAATTTATACAACATCTTTCCACAAATCCAGCCCTACAAAGGATAATAGATGGAAAACACCAACATAAGGAGCAAAACTACACCCTAAATGAAGCAAGAAAGTAATCTTTCAACAAACCCACACAATCTAATTCCACCTCTTACAACAAAAACAACAGGAAGTGACAATTACCTTTTCTTAATATCTTAATATGAAAATTAATACTACCAACATATCCTAATCGATTGAAATCCAAAAATATGAGGAATTAGAAATTTGTTGACTGTCATTCAATGGTCTCTCTAATTTGGTAATTGGAGAAATAGGTCCAATATTGTATAATCCATATACACTTTCAGCTTATTTGTACATAACAGTGTCTTGCTGTGTATAACATAGTAGTATTGAAATCTTGCTTCTCCTATCTCAGCCTCTCTATTAGTAGTATTGTTTATTTCATGTTTTTACACTATACTTTGGTTTTTAGAACAGCTTACATATCTCAAAAGAATGTATACAGCCAAAAGAAACATAGACAATTAACTTGGGAGGTGGCTTGTAAGAGAACAACAAAGAGTGAGACTGAATGCTTTGCTTGACATTTGTAGCTCTTGTATCAAGTTTGAAGAAGAGAACTTTATAAGTTACTCTTTCTCTGAGATGAATGCTTTTCCAAATTATCACAGCCAATAAACCATATTCTTAACCTCACCTAATGTCTGTGCCACCCTCCAAGCAGAACCATTGTTCATCAAAACAGTTGGTGAATGACTTTATGGATAGACCATCTTAATACACACACCATTTCTTAAATGAATGTAACCTGTTCTCTGTGGGCTGAGAATAAAGACACTCGAGTCAAATAGCTTTGACCATAGCAGGAAGTCTGTATCACAAAATCGTGCCTACAATTCATTCCTTGGCACAGCAGAACTGTCAACTCTTAGCTTAGCTATGATACAGGTAAAATCCTTTGGTGATGTAAGGAAGAGAAGGAGGATATGGAGGAGGAAGAGAAAAAGGAGAAATAGTATTTCATTTGGCTCAGAACATTCAGTCCATTATAGTGGGGAGGCACAGTGAAGATTTCAGTTTACAACATGGGCAACCTAGGAAGCTGAGAGAAAGGCAAGAAACACCCAGAGACGATATATTTGCAGGACCTTTGCTTGTCACCATCTGAGCCTTATAAGGACTATCATATATGCAAACCAACTGTGATTAGGGAGGTATAGGTAAAGAATCCCTAACTGAAAGCAAGTGGAGTTACAGGTATCAAATGCCAAAATTACTAGATTCAGAGCCATAGGAAGCACATAGCAAGACGTGCCTCTTCAGCATGGCCTTAATAGGAGTGAGGTGGCCTGAATCCAAACTCTCTTCTTTATCCATCCTTCAGTTTTGCTCTACAGATGTATGATTGAAGGACTCTGATTGAGAATACAAATACACAGGACATTTCTGGCTCCATGCCAGAAGTGCCCCTCTCACAGGACAGTTAATTCTTGCTAGTTTCTCCCCACAGCAGAGCAGAATGCTCAGTTTTCTCTATCAGGGCACATTTGTTTTGAGCTGGAGTTTTAATTATTAATCATTTCCTGAGATATTTGTTTTTCAGATCTGTTTCTAGCCACTTTAGCATGTACACATGGGCTTTATCCTTCTGGCAGGCAGTCAAGCAAAACCAATGTTGTAAATGTTACTGGCCACTCCTGCAGAAGCTGGACATGGAGCCAAGTTGACAGCAGAATCTCATTAGAAACATGATAATATGCATTTCAGGATAGATATTTACTCCAGAAGCTATATGATTCGGGAGGCAGAGAAAGAAGGGAGGGATGGAGAGTGTGGGCCTTGGCATGCCACCTACTCTGAAAGTAAGCATAGGGAGTGCATCTCCATGTGTACATTGCTTCTTGTGCTTTTTCTTTGGCTCTTGCTTGTTTCTAATTTTCTTGTTGTGATGTGTTTGTTTTGCTTTTGTTGTTGTTGCTTTACCTTATTTTTTGTTGTTACCATTCCTTAGGTGCTTGTTTGTTTTCTAATGAGAGATTGAACGTGTGTAGATCTTGATGGGAGGGGAAGTGCAGAGGTGGGGAAGAATCTATTTCAAATAAAAGGAAAAAAAATCTATAAAGTCTGTCTCCAGTAGGGATGGGCACTTAGGTACCAAGCCTGATTCTTCTTCTGTCATAAAAAGCCCATGGAAATTTTACTGGTGAAAATCTCAGTGGCTCAGAATGGAAACCTGGGTTTGCTCTCTTTAGTGCTAAAATAACTCTTCAGAAATAGTCTGATGAAATTTAATGAGAAACTACAAGCCATTTACTTTTTCAGTGGTGGATTCTATGAATTTTAATAGTCAACCTGTATGACTGTAAAGGCAAAATTTCACAGGTAGTACAAGTTTTAATTGAGCAATGAGACATTTATGAATTGATTTACTTCTGTCATAAGCCAGTGATGTCTGAAATACTGATGCTGGTTAGGTATGATTGTACAGATACTCAAAAATAGACACTCCATTAATAATGTCCACAAACTGAAATCAACAAAAGTGATGTGCTGAGAAGTCTGAGCCAAGGGATTATTCTCACTGTGATAGTGAGCTTATGCTGGGGAGCAGCTCCAATGAGGTGTAGTGGCCTGAAAACATGTTCATTGTTTATTAAGCAATAGTACATTTCTCAGATAAAGATAATCTGGCAAATATTTAGTACAATGGTTCTTAAACTGATGAGTCATGACCCCTTTGGGAATCGAATGATCCTTTCACAGGTGTTGCATAGCAGATGTCCAGAATATCAGATATTTACATTACAGTTCATAACGGTAGCAAAATTAGAGGTATGAAGTAGCAACAAAAATAATTTTATGGCTGGATGTCACCACAACGTGTGGAGCTGTGTTAAAGGACAGCATCATTCAGAAGGTTGAGAACCACTGCTTTAGTGAATATCTGAAAGATTAGTTGATTGGATGTTGTAGAATGAGGTCATCACCTCATCCTACAGAGTGAGGCACTGAGGCACAGAGAGCTGGAAAGCAGATCTGAAATTTAAATAACGTGGTCTAGTTTTGGAGTCTGATTTTTTTAACCATTGGACCATGCCATCTTGTGAAAAGAGAGAGGTGGTGGCTGCAAGCAATTTCAAAGAGTGGCAATACCATGAAGTGAAGGAGCGATGAGCTTTAAGAAATTCTCAAGAGATATTAAATTGAAGAGAAACCGGTGTGGACAGAAGAAAGGGAGGTAACTGTGATTTCCTGAGAATATGTTTGCACTGACAGAGGCAAGAAGCATGTGGCCACCTGTGACCCCATTCATCAGCCAGAGAAGCTGCTTAAGGCACTCAGTGCATTCAGGGCCACAGTAGCAGTGCCTTAGACTCAGGACTGAGGAAATGACTCTCCCTTTAACCTGTACTTTATCGACTGAATGACAGGGAACATATCTTCCCTGTGTTTGCTGCTTTCTACGGAAACCATAGAAACAACTTTGGTCTCTAGACCAAAATATGTTTGCTTGGATTCTCCCTTACATAACAAAACTGCCCTATTAATGAGTTAGCAACCTGGTAGATATGGCAGGCTTAGGGCCACAGCAAATGGAGCTCTGTGCAACAAGGAAATTATCTTATGACCACAGCCCTTTGGGCCACTCCCATTCAGAGTGACAGCTCCCTTGGAGTCTTTGTTCTCTGTTCTTTAGCAGATTCAGGAGTTAGTCAGTGACATGCCCCTTTGGCTTTGGTAAGCAAATATTTCTCAGATACCACTTGCATATACTAAGCCTACTGAATGATTACTTTCATACTCTTCAGGATCACCAGTGAACAGGAGATATCCCCTCCACTTCGGAGGGGAGGAAGCTGAGTTGTATTCAGATTTTGAGTGTGGATAGACATGGGAATGCTTTCCTCTCTAAGTCTCTGTGAAAAGGAAACTCCTTTTCCAGAATGCTGCCATCTGGTTCTTACTGTCTCATCCTCCCTTCTTAATCATCCTTGGATTTTTTGAAGGTATCATTGCGCTGGCTCCCAGGTATTGACTTCCCAGAGTCTTCTTAACATGAGTATAAATAATGCTTCTAAAATTAATGTTCTATATTTCCAGCTTTTTCAAATTTGGCCTACTTTGGTCCACAGCTAGGAGATGACAAGATCAGGTGTATCATTATCAGTCATATCACTAATGACAATTCATGGGAATGAGTTTTTACTATGTGAACTTTGCCCCCTGCAATCTCAGAGCTGGAGAAAGATTCTGCATAACAACCTACAATTAAAAGAAGGAGTGGAGGGAGTGTCTCCAGTGTGACCTACGTGTGCAGGAGTCCTCAGAAAAGAAAATTACTCAGACAGGAGCAGATGGAGACATATCAAGGGACATACAAATCAGGAAGGAAGGATGGAGTCAGTCAGAGCCCCCAGGAAGGATGTGCAGCACATTCAAATGCCCACAGAGAGCTACACCGGAGAGGCCAGAAGATAGGAGTAACTCTATTTACATAAGGTCAGCATTTGGAAGGGGCAGGTGGGAGGATTTCCTTCTTCAGTTTCTCAGTGACAGTCTCTCTCCTTTTGCATTTTTGGGAATGTCTTTCATGCTTCCCACTCTAGAACATCCTCTTTTCCACTCACCCAGACACCACAATATCTATTCTTTCATGAATTTAATTAATAAAAGGTCTTCATCCAAGTATCACTTTCTGCTGAGTTTGTTCTTCAGGTATGCCCCTGAAGAGAAGGCAAAGAGCCTATATTTTATTTGATAAATATGTAACTTCCTGTCCTTGATGTGTCTCTGTTCTCAGTGTGTGATCCTCTGGCTACAAACCTAGCTTAAGCTATGTGTGAGATGGTTGGCCAAACCCAAGAAGGACCAGAGCAAGGATAACAGCTGGACTTGGGGGGCCTGATGAGACTTTGAGTAGTGCCTGGCTTCTCACCCTGTGTCTTTGCCTGTGATGGCTTTAGTGTTTCTCCCATGAGGAAAAGACTATAGCTGATGGCAGCGGCCCTGCCTCATACTTAGAACTTTATAAAGAGATTCATACCCTCTTATTTTCCTCCCTTGAGAGGAAAGATCATTACATTGGGTTGAAGGCCCATCTAATAGAGTGGAAGTCCAGATTTACCAGGTGGATCATGGGGCTTGGCCTCTCTTGGTTCTGATCCTCAGAGAGAAGTGGTGGCAACCCAGAGGATACAGTGACATTAATTTTACAGTTTCCATCACTTCAGTACAGCCTCAGAGGCAAAGGCACTATTAAATTTTCTGAATGTTAAGTTATTTCTGCACTTCTGACAGTTGCCTGTTGCTTTCCATGTCAATGTAAAATTTCTTGGCAGAGGTCCCAGCCCTATCTCCATCTTGCTTTCCCACCCCATCCTCTGCCTGCTCTTTCCTCATGCTCGCCCTGGTCGTAAAGTTCATGATTTCCCTGATTACACTGCCCACTTTCCCTTCTCTGATGATACATCATTAGCAGACACCTTTCATTTCTTTTCTCTTTATTTTCCTTATACACCCTAATTAGCACTTTTTCTACCATTTATTAAGACAGAATATAAGAGACATCACACTATCTCATTAACTCCATCTTTAAAAATTCTACCTTTAAGAACAAAACAAAATCTCCCAATGTGACTGTAGGTCCTTTGTCGAGGGTCTTAGTTTGTATTTCTTCCTCCAGTGCTTCGGATCATACTATCAAATGTATCAGTGAGTTATTGCTGCAGAACAAACCTGTCATTTGTTTTAGTTTATGCTTCTATGGATTGGCAGTATGAGCTGAGTTCATCTAGCCTGCTCTCCAGGGCTTATTTCAGCTTGCTTCTGTATCCTTTCTGTATCCAGTTTCTCCTCATCTGGGCAGAGGTAGCTGGTTGCTGACCAAGTAGGTTCTCTGCACTCTGCATCCTACCACTGGTTCATTTACAAATGTGGAATAGATTTCCATGTCTATACTTCCAATCACATTTACTGTCGTCCAACGGACATAAAAAGCAAGTCATGATCAAGATCAGAGTCAGCATAGGAGGAGACTAGTGGGATGGTTTTATAGGTAGGGAGAATTTTTACAGTTTAATTGACAAAGTATATTCTGAATTTTCTACAAATATGTATCTGCTGATTTGAACCACAAAACTCTAACAAAGAAAAATCTCTAGCTCTCACAAAAATCACGTAAGATGCTTTTCTAGAAAAATTTCCTTTGTGGCCATGTTCTACATTTTTAGTAGTTTTTCTCACATTCTATTTTTGACTCTCTCTCTCTCTCTCTCTCTCTCTCTCTCTCTCTCTCTCTCTCTGTGTGTGTGTGTGTGTGTGTGTGTGTGTGTGTGTGTGTGTGTCTGTCTGTTGGTCTTTATCTGTCTCTATGCCTCTCTGTGTCCATCTGTCTGTCTGCCTCTCTGTCTGTCTCTGTGTGTGTGTATATGTGTGTGTATGTATGTCCACCTGTCTACCTGCCTGCCTCTGTTTCTCTGTCTCTGTCTCTGTCTCTGTCTCTCTGTCTCTGTCTCTGTCTCTGTCTCTCTGTCTCTCTGTCTCTCTGTCTCTCTCTCTGTCTCTCTCTCTCTGTCTCTCTCTCTCTCTCTGTGTGTGTGTGTGTGTGTGTGTGTGTGTGTGTGTGTGTGTTTCTCTTCCTCCTCTGTGCAGTGTTTTCCTCTGTCTGTCTCTATCTTTGTGTATGTGTGTGTGCATACTAAAGTAGATACAGTAGATAAAGGTTTCTATTTTTCCAAGTTTTAATTTCCTGTAATCCAAGGTCTCATCTTTTAGACATAAGTAAGAGTAGGAGTAAATGTAATAGATAGTTTTTATATATGCCAATTTTTTAAAAATCCGATGCTAGAGAGAACAATGAATCCAAAGCTGGATGGACAGGACTTTTGTTACTTTGAAATACATACTCTTTGCACATCCCTTGAAACATGTTCTGGAAAACCATTTTGAGGCAATGATACTATAATAGGCACAAAGCACTGTGGTCTACTAGACTTTCAACTTGGCAGCCTGGGATGTTTCATTTATCTTTATGTGTGATGCCCACCCCTGCCAAGAGAGAAGTCACAAGTGTGTCAAATCGCATTTTTGGTCAACAGAGTGCTTCAACTATTTTGACAAGTGGTCACCCGATATAAATTTTACTCACCATAAGGAGACCTATTTGAAGAAATATATCTTACATCCAGAAGAAAATTTACTGCTGTTCTTCCATCAGTTCCTATTATTCTTAATTAAGGCAGCTTCCACACATTAAGAGTTTCCAATACCTATAATGTATTGTATATGTTGGACATATAACATACTGTCACATAATTAGGATAAACATTAATATCCATAGTTCATGATTCCATTAGATGTGATTTTTCATATTTTATTGGTTATCTTATTTATTTACATTTCACAGATAATGTAACTCTGATGGATAATTGAGGAATAGAAAACACATGAAATAAAATGCTTAGAAATAGAAATCAAAATAATGACAAGCACAAGGGAGGGAGAAAATGTAATTATTGTAATACCTAAAACTTCTCTGTTTTCATCTAGAAATTATTGTATAGCATCAAAACTTGGGTTAAAGTCTTCATTTTATGTAAAGTATACTCAACCATAGTGTGTACAATAAAACTGTCTTTCAGCTACTGGCTAAAAAAAATTATGGCTGATTTTTTTTTTTTTTTTGGAAGAGCTATATCAAGTTTTTGGCTTTATGAAATTGAAAGAAGTAATAAAATCTGTGATTTTCAATTTTCATTGTCAATTAGAAATTATTTAGAAGGCATTACTCTGGGCACCTGGGAGGGTGTTTGTGGAACGGAAGACAGACCTACCCTGAATAGGAGTGGTGGCACCTGGGCTATGGCTGCCAACTAAAGAAAAGAGACAAAAAAAGGAGAAAGTGAGGTGAGCACCACCATTAATTGAACTCTGCATTTTGGCTGTGGAAACACTGTGACCAGATGCCTCACCCTTGTCACTTGCTACCTTTATGGAGTATGCCTTCAACTGTAAGCCAACCAAACCGAACCGAGACAAAACAAAACATCCCTCCTTAAGTTGCTTATGGCCAGATATTTTGCCACATCAGTCTGACAAATAATAAATATGGACTATGGTACCAGAAGTGGGGATCACACCCATGTGAACATACAGCCCTAAGTACAACCAAGTCAACATCAGAGTTAAACATCAGGGTACCTTTCTTTAAAAAAAAAAAAAAAAAGCTTATTTATTTTTTTACTTATTCACTTTACATTCCGTTCACTGCCCCCCTTCCACGTCACCCCTCCCCATAATCCTTCTCTTGCCACAGAGTACCTTTAAATTATTCTTTAGAAAGATCCAGGGCTTTCAAATCTCCAAGAAGAATATAAGGTCCAATTTATATAATAATATCTCATGTTGTAACACTTTCAAAAGTTCTTGTTTAATGAAACAATAGTTAATAAAAACTAGTTCTCCACAGAGACTGTGGCAGCATTCACTGGGACTGCACAAATCTAAGCAAGATGGGATCCCAGCACTGAGAGAAGAAATAGAAACAAGCCCCCATTCCTAAGCCTGAAGCTCTCTCCAATTGGTAACTGCTAATAAAGGAAAAATAGGTTTTTTTCCAGTGGGGTCTAACTGGGTATACAAACCACACTTAAGGTCAGATTACACATCCAGCAAGGCATATATATAATATGTATGTATATATATATATATATATAATACATATATATATTATACAAATATATTATACAAATATGTATTATACATATATGTATAATATATATTTGTTTTGTCTTGTTTTAAGCTTACAGGTATTTTGTGTATATAGTATGGTTTCCAGTGTTGGGTTTCTATGGGATTTCTGTGTGGATAAATGTATCTGTGTGTGTGGGTGGGTGTGTGTGCACGTGTGCACACATACATCTATATGTGCATACATGCTTCTTGTGCTTTTTCTTTGGTTCATTTTGCTTGTTTTGTTCTATTCTGGTTTGTTTTTATTTTATCTCATCATCATCATTATCATGATTTTAGATGCCTGATTGTTCTTTAATAATAGAGAGAAAAAAAGGGTGTGGAATTTGGTGATGGGCAATAAAGATCTGGAAGAAGTTAAGGGAGGGGAACCATAATCATAACGTATTGTATGTAAAAAAAAAAAATCATCATTTTAAAAAGAGGCTACAGCTCTCCTTCAGCCCTGTAAGGAAATGGACCTAGGCAGAGCTAGAGGTCTCTGTGAGCCCATGAGTCCTGCTTAGTTGATTACATGGGCCATGTTCTCCTAGGGCCCTCCTTCCTTCTGACTCCCCCTTTGTGTGGGATTCCTTGATCTCTGAGGGGAGGGACACTTACCTTTACACCAAAGTACATTAACCTGAACGCCAGGAGAGGTGATATGGATATCCAAATGTGGAAAGACTTTGGAAGTGACCCATCTGGTTCAAATCATACTTCCATAATTTGACAGATGTTTCTCGATCAAGTTTGTAAAGAGTTTGAAGGTTCAGATCAGTTTATGGAAATTAAAGACAGTGAAATATGAAGGATAATTCACATTGTAGTCAGTGAAATGTGTACCTGCAAGGTTATGAGCTGCTTTTTCAAGGGCAGTTGTTCAGCAGTGGTCTAAGTATGAGGCTTGTTTCAGGCTGGTTGCAGCTACTAATGTCTATCTAAGTGAATCAGGATTTTAGAGAAGGTAGGAGAATTATATTTTAAAACTGGGCTGGGTGGGTAACAAATCTTGACCACTGTATTCAGTGAGTGTCAAGCTAAGAATATCTCGTTTGGACATTCTTTGGTCATTTTGTTTGCTTCCTATAAAGTAAGTATCGTCTCTCCAAAAACCCGCTTGCCCCACCCATTCCCCGTGAAGCACACAGTGACCTGGTTCCTTTAGCTTCTATGTCTGAATTCTTTCTCTATCTCTTCTTCATGTTCCGATTTCAGTCTTCCTCCATGTGAATCAGCTAGACTCACCTTAGAGGCCTGCCATTTAGAGGGTAAAAAGGCCAAAAAGATAAAAATACTCTACTCTCTGTGACACCCAGAAAAATGTGTGGTGACAACTGTGATTTTCTGGGAGGCGGTGAGCTCCTACTTGCACGGTGGTTATTAGCAGTGGCCTGGTTCTGAAGCATTAATACCATGGGTTTTTTTCCATACCCGTGTCTTCCATTGGCACCACATGTAGCTGTATAAATCTCCAGCCACTAAATTCTGCTCTGCAATTCCCCAGGCTGTTCATTTATTATTAATTACAACCATTATTATATAGAACTAAAGAGTTTTATGTCAAGGCTGAAGCTAAGACTGGAGCAAAAAGTAGCACAGGGTCAGCTCAGCTACAAAGAACACCAGGGAACAGTGGTCTTATCTCTCCCCTACAATAGACAAAGGTGACATAAACAGATATAGATAGGAACCAGAATTGTTTGTGTTAAGCATGAGCTACCCTTTCAGGAAATGCAAGGGCTTTTTCTTTTTTTTTTTTTTTTTTTTGGAGCTTTTCAACTCTGGCAGTTATCACATTGATAACTTGTAGTAGAACTTGTGTAGTTGGAATGATTGGTCATTTTATGTATGAATTGATTTATTTATGCAGCATTTGATCACAAGTCATTGAGCTTGATTATGTATTAAGCAGTAGAGATTCCCAAAGCAAGAATGGTGTTTACCTTCCTGGGAATTACATTCTAGTTGTATTCCAGGTCAAATCTAAGGCTAAGACAAACTCTTAATATTTTGGTAAGGCAGGAAGCTAAAGTAGGGTATACCTTGTGGTGGAGTGGAATAGAGACATAAATGTCTACTCAAGGGCAAAAACTACATGAATATCCTTTTCAATGAAGAAACATTCAACTCAGCATCTCTTGCTGTTTGTCTTGCTTCTTGGGAAAAGGAACTTTTTGTATACTCATAGTGGAGCTAGGGTAGGTCATACTTAACACACACAATTCTGGTTTTCTCAGTTATGCATTTTAATGAGAGTTCTCTACATATTAACTACTTAATCGTCATGATATACAGGTAAATGCTACCATTCTCCCTATCTTGCAGGGGAACTACCCAGAAGTCAGCCCTCCAGCTTGGCTGCACAGGCAGTAAAGCTGGGCCCCACCTTACTCAGGCAACCTGTATCCTGAGCAGTCTTCTCAAGTTCACCTGACTATAAAAACGGCAATCCTTCCCTTTGCCTTGTTTCACACTAAATAATCCTTCATCTACTCCAAAATGATGTATTGAGTGCTGAGGACACCTAGTGCTAAGGGCAAAAGCACAGACAAAAGTAAAATAAAATAAAATAAAATAAAATAAAAAAGCCCTAATAGTGGCCAGAGGCTCCCCAGAGGGAGGAGCAGAGAGCAACTGCCCAATGAACACAGCATTTCTGATATTGTGCCAAGGATATTCTAGATGTAGAGATGGTGGTTTCACAACTTGATGAATAGAATAGATACCACCATATTCAGGTTACAGTGGTTAATTTTCTCCTGTCAATGGAGAAAAGGAAAGGATAAAAGAGGAGAGAAAGGGGGAAGCCTGGCTACAAGGAGAGGTGTATCCCTGCACCCTGACACAGCAGGGCTGGATTCTAACAGAATCTTACACATTTCATCTATATTGCTGTGGAGACTTCGGGTAAGAAGGGATTTGTTCAGCCCAGTGCTCAGGGAACTTTCATTAAGGGGTTTTATTTGAGTTAAGCCTTTGCAAAGATCACAAGCCCAAGAGCCTTCGTGAGTCAGGTTCATAATGAATGTGTTGTCAGAGGAAAGGCAGAGGATGTCGTAAAGATTTTGCTAACCAGAAGTTAGCCCCATTTAAGGTTTGTTTTTTGTTTTTTGTTTTTAAATTTTACATATTCAGGTGGTCACAAACAAAATGAGCACATTGGCTTAGTTTTTAGTAAATTAGGAGCAGACTTTCACCATTGGCCTTCAAGGACGAATACAATCTTAACAAGCTAAGTCTGGGGTAACTCTCCCATTTTGGGTATCTCCAGAAATAGACCCCAATGAAAGAATGTGATTACAAGGGGTTCATGTAGGAAGCAGAGGAAGAACAGGAAAGGAAGAGTTTGGAAGTGAGACTGGGAAGAGTATGGCTCAGACAGGGTGTGCTCAAGCGCTTATCCTGGGAGATCCTGTGTATCTCATGAGCTGATCCTCTGTGGGAATGCAAAATACATTTAGAATTATTCCAGTTGAAGGGCAATGGGGCTGGCATGGGATCTGTATGTACCCGTTCTTGTCAGTCATTGATCTGGAGCTATTCCAACAGCCCTACTGCAAAGCAGGCACAGAGACGTTTATCAGGGAGAAGAAGCCCTCAAAAGACATAAATGTAAGGGGACATTTTTTTTTACAAGGTAACACAGAAATCAAAGGCTTGAGAGTGATGTGGACACTGAAATCATTGGGTACAGCGGGTGTTCTTGCTACACACAGAACTAAAAGTACCCAAACAAAATTAGAGTATTCAGGGCTTCTTGACCGAATGCCAGGATCTGGGGCACCTGAAGGAGAGTCAGCCAATTAGATGCTCCAGCACTTTTAGCCACACGGAGAACTAATTTGTGGCTGCAGTGTCATCAGCACTACCACATCCTGAGTGTCGGCTACACACTCTTCAGCCTGTGCTCACTCTCCTCATCTCTCAGCCTCGCCTGAAACTTCCCCACTACCTGAGGCTGATTCTCCAGTCTCCTCTCTATTCCACAAAAGCTCCTGATACCCTCTCACTAAAATTTCTTCTCTGTTGAAATGAGCCAAAGTTCATTTTCATTCTTTACGTCTGAAGATCTTGTTGGACTAAGTAGGGAATAAGGAGCTCTGCTTTGGGAGGACAGCTATGTTTAATCTGAGGGGGTAAAAGCACAGAAGCAAGAAGATACTGAAAATGGAACAAGATTATAAATTATTATATACAGTATAATATATAATATAATGTACGTGTAATATATATGTAATATCCATGAAACAATATTGGAAATGGTCTAGAATCAGAGTATAGAATTTGACAAGGAAGAGAAGTAGTTCTTAGGACATCAAGTTAGGGTGCCATCTGGGGAGAAATCTCATGCAAGAAAAGGCTAGCACTCTGCTAGAAACCCTAAGAGGTGTATACGGAAGATTTACCCTTAATCAAGACTTCTCTTGGCAAAATTCCCATGAGAAACACTGCAATTGGCTTCCCAGGGTGACCCTGAGTTGACAGTGAAAAAGTTCATTTTCATCTTCACTCAGTCACTTTCTCCAGAGACCCAACTTCCTCCTAGGAGCTTTGTAACTTGTGGTAAAAATAGTTTTGTTCATGATTTCTTGATAGAATTACATATCTACCATTTCAGTTCTTTCTAAAGAATTTAATTCATCCAGGTGCTGAGGGACTGGCTTGAGAAATCAATAGGATATTGTTGGGAAAGTGGCTTGAAATTCAACTACCACCTCATAGATGGTGCACGTGTTGCAGTGTAAGGATTTAAACCTCCCTGAAATGCAAAGTGGATGCTAACTTCAGGTTGCAGGTAGATAGTTTAATTAGATTACAGGGGAGGGGAAAGTCAAAATGAGAAACTGAGAACTACTATGAATAGGAAGGGAATAGGTGGGGTCTTCTGATTCAGTCTGTTACCAAGAAAAAGTTAAGGAAAACCACTGCCCCTCTCTGCATCTTTGGAATGCCATTCTTTCCAATATCCAGTAAGCACCAGGTTTTGGGTGCATACAAACACCTTATCCATGGCTCACCAAACACATGAGTCTATGTTTTCCATGATTTGAGCTAGGTGGAGAATAAAGGTTGTGAACTCTGAAACATGCCTAATTTGAACAATAATGTTCTCTAAACTCGTTTCTATTTTAGCTTTGGATTTTTAATCGATGTTACCATAGTGAGCCCCCACCTCAGTTCTGCCAAGTCCTGAGCTATGTAGAAGTGCTACACCAGCTCTCAGAGAACTTGAGCCATCCCTGCAGCTTTTCATAGAATATCTTTATTGAGCACATATCCCACTTCACATATGGAAAAGAAGCCAGAATAGGACTTGTGTTGCCCATTTCAGAACTTAGCCACATCTTACAAGTTAAAATGTATCAGAATGAAGCTTTGATAGTCAAATCATTCTTGACCAAATCATGATGAATTTAAAGTTTGTCCTCACAGTGAAACTTTAGGAATTGCTTTGGACCCCCAGAAACAGGGTATGACTCCATACACACTCAAGTGCAAGGGGTTTATTTGTGAAATGGATCAGGAAGCATACTTGAGAGACACTGATAAAATAGAAGGGAAAGGAGCCTTCTGAAAGTATAGGATTTTTAAAAATTATTAGTGTTATTAGAGGGGGCAAAGCAAACTGAATGCACTTGTGGAATTCTGAGAAAGAATTTGGAAAATAGCTGGAGTTGTTGAACTAACAGGGGAGAAAGAAAACTACAGCAAAGCCCTGTCAACCTTTAGCTATGACTGATTATTTCCACAGATGCCAACTCTTGGACATATCTGTCATGTCCTGAGTGAGCACAGAAGGTTCTTGTGCTGTAAAGAAAACATATAAATCTGCCCTTTGGAGCAGAACCCCAGTATTGGCAAGAATGTAATATTCCCAATATGGGCATGAACACCAAGAGAAAGAAGCAAGAAGGGCATTTGTAGTACCTATCAGGGGTGAAACCTGAGCTCTTGGAGAACCTTGGATACCATAGGATACATGAATGACAAGAATTATAGGAAGCCATTGACAAGAACAATGCAGTTTGACCTTGTTTAGGGTTATTTTAACTATCCTGGGATTTTTGTTTTGTTTTTCTTTGCTTTGCTTTTTTACATGAAGTTGAGAATTGTCCTTCAAGATCTGTAAAGACTTGTGTTGGAATTCTGATGGGGATTGTGTTGAATCTGTAGATTGCTTTTATAGTATGGACATTTTTATTATGTTAATTCTAATTGGTTCATGAGCCTGAGAGAACTTATCATCTTCTGATGTCTTCTGTTTCTTTCTTCAAATTCTTGAAGTTTTTGCCATATAAGTCTTTCATTTACTTGGTTAGGGTTACCCCAAGATATTTTATAATATCTGTGGTTATTGTAAAGGAAGTTTTTTCTTTGACTCGTTTTAGGGTCCATTTGTATATAAGAGGGCTACTGATTTTTTTGATTGGGAAGTTTTTAATTACTATTTATATTTCCTTTGGGGTTATAGGCCTACTTAAATTGTTTTTCTTTAGTTATATTTAGCTTCTGTAAGTGGTATCTATTGAAAAAAAATTAACCTTTTTGCTTTTTCTATTTTGTGGAGTACATATGTTGTGTCTTTTTTAAAAAATTGCTTTATTTATTTACATTCTAAATGTTGCCCCCCTTCCTAGTCCAACCTCTAAGAGTTCAACTCCCCATTCTCCCTCCCTTTTGCCTCTGAGAGGGTGCTTTCTCCCATCCTTCTCCTCATCCCCCTCCCCTGGGACATCAAGTCTCTACAGGATTAGGCACATCTTCTCCCGCTGAGGCCAGACAAGGCAGTTTTTTGCTTCATATATGCTGGTGGTCACAGAACAGCCCATGTGCATTCTTTGGTTGGTGGCTTGGTCTCTGGGAGCTCCCAGGAGTCTGGGTAAGTTGATATTGTTGGTCTTATTGGGTTGCCATCCCGTCCCTTTCAGCTCCTTCAGTCCTTCCCCTAACTCTTCCATAAGGGTCTCTGATTTCAATGTAATGGTTGGCTATAAGTATCTGTATCAATCTCAGTCAGCTGCTGATAGAGCCTCTCAGAGGACAACTATGCTAAAATCCTGTCTGCAAGCACAACAGGTCATCAGTAATAGTGCTGGGGCTTGGTGCCTGTGCATAGAAAGGATCTCAACTTGGGCTGGTCCCTGGATGGCTTTTCCTTCAGTCTCTGCTTCACTTTTGTCTCTGTATTTCTTTTAGATATGAACAATTCTGGGACAAAATTTTTCAAGGTAGGTAGGTGACCCTATCCCTCCACTGGGAGCCCTGTCTATCTATTGGAGTTGGTCTCTTCAAGTTCCATCTCCACACTGTTGGGCAGTTTGACTAAGGTCATCTCCCTTGAGTCCTGGGACCCTCTCACATCCCAGGTCTCTGGGACTTTCTAGGGGTTCCTCCACCCCTGCAGCTCCATAATTCCATTCATTCTCCCAGCCCTCTGGGCTTCTCTCCTCTTTCCCCTCATACCTGATACTGCCACTCTTTTCTCTTCTCCCTCCGCTCTCCCACCCAGGTCCCTCCCTCCCTTCCCTCTGCCTCCTATGATTATTTTTCCCTCTTCTAAGTGGGATTGAAGCATCCTCACCTGGGCCTTCCTTCTTGTTAAACTTCTTACAGTCTATGAGTTCTATCGTGGGTATTCCGTACTTTTTGGCTAATATCTACTTATCAGTGAGTGTATACCATGCATATATGGATCTGTGTTACCTCAAAGAACCAAGTTTTAGTTTAATTGATTTTTTTTGATATTGTCTTCTTTGTTTTTATTCCATTGATTTTAGTCCTGTTTGACTATTTCCTTCCATCTACTTCTTTTGGGTGTTTACCTCTTTTTGTTCTAGAGCTTTTAGGTATGATGTTACATTGCTAGTAGAGAATCCCCTCCTCTTCTGTTTTTGTTGTTGTTTGTTAGTTCTTTTTTTGTAGGTACTTAGTACTATGAACTTTCCTCTCAGCACCACTTTCATCATCCCATAAATCTGGATAAGCTCTCTTTAATTCTCATTTTATTTCTGTCTTGACCAATTTTTAATTCAGTAGAGACTTGTTCCATTTCCAGGACTTGGTAGTCTTTCTGTTATTTCTGTTGTTGATATCCAACTTGAATCTGTAGTTGTCTGATGGGATGTAGGGGGTTCTTTCACTTTTCTTGAATCTGTTGAGATTTGATTTGTACCCAAGTATGTGGCAAATTTGTGAGAAAGTCCCATGAGGTGCAGAGAAAAAGCTATATTCTTTGTGTTTGGGTAAATGTTCTGTAAATATCTTGTTAGGTCCATTTGGTTTATAACATGAGTTAGCTCCAGCGTTTCTCTGTTTAGTTTTTGTCTGTATTTCCTGTCTGTTGGTGAGAGTGAATATTAAAGTCTCCCACTACCATGATGTGGGGGTCAATATGCAATTTAAGCTGTAGCAGTGGTTTTTTACAGACTTGGGTGTCTTTGTGCTTAGAGCATAGATGTTAAAGAATTCAAATGGATCTTGGTAGATTTTTTTCCTTTAATGAGTATGTAGTGTCTTTCACTGTTTCTTTTGATGACTTTTTATTTGAAGACTGTTTTGTTAGATATTTAAATGGCTATACCAGCTTGCTTCTTAGGTCCATTTCCTTGAAATATTTTTTCCCAACCCTTTCTCCTGAGCTAATGTCATGTTGAAGTGTGTTTCTTGGATACAGCAGAAGGATGGGTCCTCTTTTCATCCCATTCAGTTAGTCCAATTCTTTTTTATTGAGGGAATTGTGAGCATTGATATTGACAGATATCAATGACTAATGATATTGATTCCCATCATTTTGTTGTTGGTAGTGGTGCAGTTTGTGTGTGTGTGTGTGTGTGTGTGTGTGTGTGTGTGTGTATGTCCCTTCTTTTGGTTTTGCTGGTATGAGATTATTTCCTGTGTTTTCATAGGTGTAGTTTATCTCCTTAGGTTGGAGTTTTCCTTCTAGCATTTTCTGTAAGGCTGAACTTAGAGATATTGTTTAAATTTGACTTTAACACAGAATTCTTATTTTCTTCATCTATGCTGAAACTTTTGCTGGGTATAGTAGTCTGGGCTGGCATCTGTGGTCTCTTAAAGTTTGTAACACATCTTCTGGCTCTATTAAGAATAAGATGTAATTCTAATGTTACTTGGTTTTTCCCCCTGCAGGTTTTAGCATTCTTTCTTTGTTCTGTGTGTTTAGTGTTTTGGTTATTACTTGGCAAGGGGACTTTTTTTTCTGGGCCAATCTATTTGGTGTTCTGTATACTTCTTGTACCTTTATAGGCATCTCTTTCTTTAGGTTAGAAAATTTTTCTTCTATAATCTTGTTCAAAACATTTTCTAGGCCTTTGGTCTAGGTTTCCTCCTCTTCATCTATACCTATTATTCTTTGGTTTCATCTTTTTGGTGATTCTTTAACTACCAGCAGATAAGGAAAGGCACCCCCAATAAAGCCCCTTGCATGTGTTTGATCTTCTGAACACACAAGAAATGATTCTTACAAAGACATTCATCAGCAGATCTGCATAGAGGAACTGTTTTGTGTAAAAATACACCCTGACTGAGAGCACTGCAGAAACACTGAAAATTCTATCATCAATAGCTTGGGAATTATATTTGATGAACCACCTCAGAAGTTTTTATAAATAGCATTTAAACATGAACAATCCTGTATTTGCTGTCAGATCTGGCTTTTAGAAATAAAAATTATGAACTCTAATGGATAGCGAGAGAGTGCTTCTTATCACACAAAATCTCCCTGACCTTTAACACAGAGAAATAATACAGGGAAACAGGAAGAAAAAAAATGATATGGGAAGGGAAAGGGAATGGAAGGAGTTGGAAAAGGAAAAGGGGGACTGGAAAAGGAGAAGGGAGAGGAATGGAAGGGAAGGGGAGGGAAAGGGAGGGAGAGAGAGGGAAGGCAACAATAGAATGGGAAGAAGAATAGAAAAGATGAAAAGAAAAAAGGAAAGAGAAATTAAATTCCCTAAGGTATGAAAAGTCCCCAATTTCCTTAGAAAACAGAACAAGAATAAGTCAATGTATATTCAGAAGGGAATATATTTATTCTTCTGGAAAGAAGGTGGAAATATAAAAATGCAAGTATGCTTAAGTCATCCCACTATGTGTTGAAAAGAAACCATACAAATGCTTGTGCAAAGGTAAAAATATAAGATGCCATTTACCACCACTGAACTCCTCTTCCAAAAGAGCCATTCTCACACTTTGCAGCCTTAGGTTGTGGGCACATATGCCATATATAGATTATAGATGTTTAGGGCTCTTCAAAGAAATCCAGTGAAGAGACTATACATGTGCAAGTATGTACACAAAGTTCCTTATAAAATTTAGACATACATGCACACACACACACACACACACACACACACACACACACGACACAGAATAAGGCTTTGATTTACAATGATGAAGGCTAAGAAGTTTGTGCCCTACCTTCATAGTGAAGGAAAGCTAACGATGCTGTGAGGCTGTTCCAGTGATCCTGGCCATGAGCGAAGAACCATCATGAGTTAGAAGCTCATGATGCTCATGAGGCCAGAGTATATCCTAACATTTAGGTCAGGAGTAAATTCTAAGATGATACATGCTATGGTTTGGATATGATTTGAAGATTATTGGATTTTGAATGCACTCTTACTCAATAGGTAAGCTACTAATGAGATCATAGCAAATACAGTCAAGCCTGGTCACAGGTCACCAGGGCTACACCATTGAAACATGCATCTCGACCTATTTCTTTCTGCTCTCTCTGTTTCCCGAACAACCTACAGTGAGGAGCTTTGTTTTGTTGCAGGCTTTTGTGATGATGGAGTGTCTTGTCTCAACCCTAGAGATTGTGGAGCCAGCCACTGTGGCCTGAAAGCTTTGAAACAGTGAATACAAGCAAAGCTTTCCTCCTTCAGTTGTCTGTCTCCTCTGTTTGGCCACGTGGTAGAAAAGCTAACTCCCCACTGATGTTCTCACAACCTGTCTCCCCCCTCGGTGCTATTGCTCTCTGCCTATACCACAGTAAAACTAACTCTCTGTCCTGTGTGTTGAGCTCTATGACCTATCCTAGAAAAATGAAAATTGTACAAATTTAACTTTTCTCTTAAATTATACAATGTCTCTAACTTTTCTCTTTACAGGAATATACTAGCTAACCAAACATAATTCAGAGACAGAATTTAAAAGAGAAAAACAAAGATGGTATCACTCATTTGTACCCACAATTCACAATTCAATCAGCACTGGGGCTCACCTCTCAGAGTTTTGATGCTATTGGCTGTGATTTATTTTGGGCATTTGATGGTTTTTGTTTGTTTGTTTGTTTCAAAGTTCTCTATGAGAGTGTGATGCTTAATGTTTGGAATCGCTGTCTACACAGTGCAGCAGCTGTAGACTCACAGCTCTAAGAAAATGCAGTTTGCTTTTAAAGAAGCGGAATTCTGAGTGGTTTTATAATATTCCCTTTGAGCATCACTCCCTTGCAGCATTTCTTGCCAGCATGTCCTTGCTGTATTTTACATTCTGTATCACACACCATAGGCAGTTGTCCTCTGCTGACAAAGAGTTTAGAGAAACTTGCTGTAAGAGTAAGACAGACCACAGGATGTGTTTGGATGTGGTGATGGAGATTAAGCATGAGTCTCCACTGTCAACTTGATTGATGTGTAATCAGTTAGGACATGAACCCTAGAGCCTGACTGTGAGGATATATCTAGAAATGTCTAACACTACCCATAGGCTTGAGTCCCTGAATGAATGAATACAAAGGAGCCACTGAGCAAAACACAAGTCCCTCTCTCTCTCTCTCTCTCTCTCTCTCTCTCTCTCTCTCTCTCTCTCTGTCTGTCTGTCTGTCTATCTATCTATCTACACACACACACACACACACACACACACACACACACACACACACACATTATAAGTTACCCATTCTCCTCTTTCCTCTTTTGCCCACTATGCCTTTTCTGCCCTGATGAGCGTATCCTCCTCAAACTGAGAGTCGAAACAAAATCTTCCTTCCTTGAGTTACTTCTGTAAGATGTTATGTTACAGCAATGAAATATGCAACTAATATAGTGGGTATATACATATTTTTATTTATCGAAGTTATAACATTTGGATTTTATTTTTTCATTATAAACATTTCTATAATGCATATCCTAGGATGTATCTCAGTGCTCATGTCAGAGCATCTCCCTGGGATAGACGCCTGGATATAAAATAATTAGATTACAGAGTAGTTGCAGTTTTCACATTTCTATGAACATAGTGGGTTTCTCCTTCCTATTTATGTTATTTCATATATATTTCATCACAATCTCACACTTTTCTCCATAAAGGTTTCGTAATTATTTTGATAAGCAGTCATGGGTTACGATGTCACTGGCTTTAATGATGAGTTCACCATTACCGTCATTATTATTACATTTTCCCATTAGATGCAGATGCATTTGGACCTGATATATGGCAAGCTTGTTGAATTTGTAGTAATCAGTGTGTGTTACTGGGTTTTTTCTTTCAATGTAGAAATGACATCATTAGAAAAACTACAATTTTCTTTCTTTATTGGCGTTTAATTTTTTTTACTTGCATCTTTATTATAAATGATATAAACACTACGGTGCTTTTCTTCTCTCGATACCTAAAATAGATGGAAGACTTTTACCATTTTGCCATCATGAAGTTTTGATAGTACTTGTCTTTAAAGTAACTTTATCTTTGTTTCTCTTGTATACGTTATGCTTTAGTAATTTCTATTATGAATGAGTATGGAAATTTATCATAGGCTCTTATAATTTATCTAAATAATCAACTACATGCTTGTCGTTCTTTAACTAATATGATAAAAACCGAACATAACCAAACTCCAACACTGTACTACTCTCCTCACTCAGGTTCATGGTATTCTTCATTCTGGGTGTGCCTGACATTCTGGTTCTTCCTGTGGTTTAAAATAAAACAGGAGCCTACATCTATGTAGTATCCATTCCCATCTATGTGATTCCCCCTCCCACTGCTGTCTCATCAGTCCTGGTGTTATTGTCGCCTGTTGTCCTGTCTATATAATTAGGCACCTCCATACTCTTGGCTGGACAGATCTTTGTTATATGTGAGTAGATACAGTTTATGCTGTATCATAAATTGAGACAGTGGTATTTATCTTAGTAACATTATTCTCACCAGTTCTAAATCCAAAGAAGAAATTGTCTCTACAGACAGACACCATACCACTGTCACCAATGATCATCCTTGACCACACACACACAGACACCCTCACACCCACACATTCTTACACACATCCTCACACATTCTCTCATACATACCCACATACATACACACTCTCACAAACACAAGCACACATACCCTAACACACACACACACACACACACAAACACATATACCTATATTACAGTTTTAAGTAAGACAAGATCATATAAAACATTTCAAGTTAGTTTTTAAAAATAATTAACTACTTAACTTTCCAAACCCAGGTGATTGATTGTTTAGCTGCATCAAGATTTAATTTCTTAATCATTTTTTCATCTTACATCATCCCAAATTCATCACCAAAGCTTTGCCTTCTCATAACCAGCAGCCACCAAAATAGTACGTTTTGTTTTTTCCAAAGCCATTAGGCTTCAAAGTGCTGCATGGTTATGTGCAGTGAAAACATTTCAGTACTGCTGAAAAAAAATTGTTAATTCTCCAATCTGTAATGAAGATTAGCAGAAGTCCCTAGAGGGTACTAGCTCTTATTTCATTGTAATCACAGCATGACCTCAAGCTTGTTCAAAGTTCTTTCTACCAATAAAATTTTAATTCCAAAATATATAATCAGCCACCTTAATAGGGCTGACTGGATGGAGCATGGCATAAAATTGTCAAATGACTCATTGTTTGATCTTAAAAATAGAGATGCAATCTTCATATCAAGAAATACCATCTTGGATTAATAATACACTTTCTAAAATTCCTGATTTTCTCCCTCTTCCTAGGTCTCCCTTTTATTGGCTTGCTAGTTAATTTAAGAGCTTTCAGCAGGTCTTAAATGGCATTCGGTCCTCAGTTCAGGGTCTACTGAGAACATAACTGACTCCACATAGAACGCACATTAGTCCTCCCAGTACAAGTCCATGTACATCTCATGGTCTCACACAACCAAGGTTTGTCCAATAACAAACAAATGAAATCTGCTACCCACTTATTAAGCCTTGTCATTTAACAGTCATAGAGAGAACCAGATCACAAATGATGAAGATATAAGAATCAGCTCTATACCCACTTGGTAGAAGAAGGGTAGATAAATCATCTACAGGAGTCAAACTAGTAAGCATGCACCCAAGAAGCTGGTGCTCCCAAAACATGGGGTCGCTTAATGGAACTGTTAACATGGTATTTGAGAATCCTAATCTAATAAAAATGACAAGAGTCCATTTACTAGCTCAGTGAGACATGCCATAGGTAGACATTGACTTGAGAAAGATGATAGAGGCTGGCGATTCAACCTATCTCATTGTAATAGGTCTAAAAGATCTCACTTAACATATACTTCCAGCATTTAAAATTTCACCAATATATAGTAAATCATTTTGGACTGTGAGAGTTATGGGTTTAAAAAATCTCTTATTAAAGTGCAAATACCTTACCTGGAGGTTAACAATAAAGCTTCTAAGGGTTATAAATGAGAGTAATATTTTATTGAGGTTATCCTTATTGCATAAAAAGGCACGAAGTAGCTTTTGTTATCCACCAGCATTCATTCCTCAAGGAGATTAGGGCCACAGAAAAGGTAATTAAATATTGCTAAGGCTCATGGTTGTCGGAAAGGATTTAAATGCAAGTCCCCATGACAGCAAGTCCCTAGCACTTAGTATGCTGATCAGAATACACAAAGTACAATCCACAAACCACAAGAAACTCAAGAAGAAGGAAGACCAAAGTATGGATACTTCATTCCTTCTTAAAAGAGGGAACAAAATACCCGTGGAAGGAGTTGAAGAGACTAACTATGGAGCAGTCTCTGAATTGTCCTTCCTTTAGTCTCTGCTCCATAGTT